>JARHVA010003322.1:187500-295000 GCA_037957365.1 Torreya grandis | reverse complement strand
AATGTCTATTTCCCATTTTCCATCCCATTTTATGATTTTACACCATTATCCATCCACCTCCACTATCTTCTACACCATCCATGCATACTTATTTCTTGTAGGAATTCACCTCATTCACTACTTATGTCTTCTTAGCTTGCTTTTTGAATAATTATTCATTTATTTTAGAATCAATTTTATTATCCATAACCTCTAGTTATACCTATAGGATATTCCTCATGTCATATTCTCTTGCTAACCTCATTTCCATATCAAACAACTCCACTACCTCTATTTAAACATCCTTTGGTATTTTTATCTCTAAGATGACCTCAAAGATTTCATCCATCTCTTTTTGGAATGTTGCCTCATCAATATTTTATTCACCTTATTTTATCCAATATTATGATCTCATACTCTTCCATACTTCCTTGGGCTAATAACACCATCAACTTGTCATTCTCTCTTCATAATTTTTATGTAGGTTGTTCTCACATATACAACACCTTTCACATCTTCCACTACTTCTTATATAAACACATACACAACATATATATTAATCCTTTCCTCCATGCCACATGGGTGAAAATATTAATCTTACCTTATCCAAAGGCTCTTTAGATCAATCCACATCATATGAAATTCTCCCTTCTCAACCTCATGAATCCCTATTGTTCCCCATCACTATTCTTCACTTTCACATTCCATGTTCCCACTTCTTTCTATTTATTGGAAAACACTACAAGACCATATTATTCAAGAGATCATCTCTCAATCTATTTTACTTCCTTAATTTTATCCTCCTCCATGATGACTTATTCTTTCTCCTCACTATATATTATACTTTCACCATTACTTGTAATAAAATAAATGTTAATATAATCAAACATTCCTTTAATTACCCTCATCTCTTCTTTATGTAAGAGATGGTATTTGTATAAACATAAAATAGAAAATTCATGCTAGCTAATAAAATATTTACACATAAATTCTAATCTAAACTAAACTAAACTTCAAAGATAGAGCAACAACAAAAAGAGAAAATTAAGTGAAATGGTTATAACATGAAATGCATTTTCATCACCCTATCCATTATGTGATTAAGGGTGGATTTGATCTTGGGTGATAATGTGGATGCTCAACTCATTTCCAAAGTAAAGATAACTGGGCAGAATTTTGAGATGAAATATGATTAATAAGGCTTTGATTCACTTTGATTCACTTGAAATTTTGATATCACTTCATTATCTTGAAGGTGGATGATTGAAAGTGATGGATTGCAAGTTAATTTATAGGCTTATGGTAGGTTATCATATGTTTGAGGATTATTTGATTTTTTTGAATTATTAAAATAATCAATAGAGAGGAATTAGTCCTTATTCATGAGGATGATGACCAATTCCATGGATTGAGAAGAAAGGGGAATTGGTTCAGTGAGTCAACAAGAATGGGTCATATTAGTTGTAAAGTCAAAGGATGACTCAAAATTTGGTTGAAATGTTATAAAATGACTCATGAAGTGGTTGAGGAAATTAAATAATTGGTTGGATGAGTAAACACATAGTTTAGACAAACATGGAGGATGTCTAGTTGAGGTGAAAAATCAAGATTTTAATTAGTTTTAGAGGAAAATAGGAGTGCATAGATATAATTAATTAATTACTTGAATTTAAATAATGGGTCATATTAGTTGGAAAATCAAAGGATGACTCATAATTTGGTTTAAATTTTATAAAATGACTCATGAAGTGGTTGAAGAAGTTAAATAATTGATTGGATGAGTAAACGCATAGTTGAGACAAACATGGAGGATGTGTAGGTGAGGTGAAAAATCAAGATTTTTAATTAGATTTGGAGGAAAATAGGAGTGCATGGATATAATTAATTAATTAATTTAATTTTAGAGGGAAGTGATGTTAATTTGAATATAAATTGAGAATGGTGGTAGGTTAGTGTGTCAAAGAGAATTTCAACACTAAATGGTGTTATGAAGCACACCATTTTGAATAATAATAAACAAATTAAAGCATTAACTATTGTTAAGAATAAAGTTACTCTTAGTGATTGAAAATATACATGTTGATGCCCCCTTAAGTGTTTGTGCAACAAAGTGGATAAATGCTCAAAATGATTGAATGGAAAATGAAAAAGAGGTTATAATTCACCATTAATAAATTAGATTACTAAAATCAATAAATTAATTTCAATGTTAAAACATGTGTAAAATGATTTAACCATACTGGATAAGTGCTAGAGAGTGAGTGAGAAAAAAAACACGTCTTGTTCATCAAATACATGCTTGGATTGTGCTCAAGACTCATGGGTCACACAAGAGGATGTGGGAATGATATATATCATAGATGGTAAGCTACAAGCCATTGAACAAAAAAGAAATATTTTTTAATGTGGATATAAGTTTACAAGATTGATATTTTCAAGCAATTATAAATATATAAAAGACTTAGATTAATTTTTGGCATGAAAATTTGATAAAGGTGGTTATGAAGTGTGAAAATAATGATTTGGGAGGGAAAATATTTGAATGGTGGGATTGAATATAAGTAGGGGTAGGGGTTGTTTGAAATTTATTTGTGTAAATTAATTTCTTTGTGTTTGATTTCTAGAGTGGATTTGTGTGATTTTACTCCAAGATTGGAGAGAAAAATAGATCAGATTTTAGTAGATAGGCATTGCAATGAGTGTTTGAGAGTTCACTAGAGTCTAAAAGGAGAGTGGTGATGTGTTAAGTAACAATTTTGAGTTTTTTGTTTTTGTTAGATTAACATTTAATTATATGTAAATTTGAATTAAAAAATTCATTTTTTACCTATTAATGAATATGAATTTAGCATTGATGGTGGCAAATTCATTAGGGTAAATGATGAAATCATAAAAAATTAGGTTAGATGTTAGGATTAGTAAATTTTTCTAATATCATAGTGAATTCATCAAATAATTTAGTGAATTCTTAATAAAGTTAAGTGAATTTGTCCAAAACCCTAGATAATTCATCATGAAGTGAAATTAACTAGTTAAAGAGAATGGTGAAGTCATAATGGCAAATGGCAAAATTGTTATAAGTGTAAAACTAAAAATTTACATGTTTGGGGATGATGAAAAATGAATAGATATGGGATTGTATGATGGAAATATAGTTGAATAATATTAATAATGTACTTATTTAATTATATATAGGAGTGATTTCCTATTTTATGTACATGAGAGAGATGCTCAAGATATTTAGAGCTTATGGTGAGATTTACTGATGACGATGTGGGACAACTAGTGGTGATTAGTTTGGCTTATATTGATGAGATGCTTAAGATCCAGGCAGATAAGGTATATATGATTGTACTAGATAAGCAATGGCATAGTGAGATCATCACATTTCACCTATTAAAAGGTGATATGACTATGATGTTTGAGACTGTAAAGAGGATCCCAAGGTTTTTGATGTGGGGGACATAAGTGAATTGGAGAAAGGGTGCATAAACAATGAATTTATACCAAGTTTTAGAGGAGGAC
Organism: Torreya grandis; assembly: GCA_037957365.1. Taxonomy (NCBI): domain Eukaryota; kingdom Viridiplantae; phylum Streptophyta; class Pinopsida; order Cupressales; family Taxaceae; genus Torreya; species Torreya grandis. The sequence continues at coordinate 291,496 of JARHVA010003322.1, read as the reverse complement.
TTGATTCCTATGGTGAGGGGTGGGATGGAAATTGATACTTGTATGGGGTTTGACACATATCCTTTGATAATTTTACTTATGTTTGTTTTTAGTGGCATTTTTCTACTTGACAAGAGCATATAACTATTATTAGTGTCTTGTTAAACATGACTAGCGATATTATAAAGAGTGCCACATATTTTTCATGGGGATATTATGTACTGGCACACCTATACAAGGATTTACATCATGTGGTGTGTGTGTGTGTGGGGGGGGGGGGGGGGGGGGGGGGGGTTTCTATAGGCTCATCCACACTGCTATAGGTTTAGGCATGGGAACACCTGATGATTAAGCACCCTACATGCTAAATGAGGAGGAGGATAGTTGAGGGAACCATTTAATTATAGGTGGAATGTATACATTGGGAGATAAAAAAATACATTTAAGAGATGCAGATTAATATAGGATAGTGATTTATGGTTTAGGAGTGAATCAATTTAAATGGAGGCCATATAGAGAGGCCAATCCACATTGGATGGAGGATGCGAGGCATTTAGATTATATGATGACTCAATGATACATTATTGGCTACCATAAATATAGTATTGAATGATATAAACTTACTAGGATGATGAGATAGTTTAGTATTAGATAGGCTATATTAGTAGGTCCTCACATATTTACATTGTCAATATAAGAAAAGAGTGGGGTGCACATACTTATTATAGAACAATAACTCATAGTTGGGCATAGTTGTAGATAGTTACAATCCATGTGAGGGGTGAGGTATATTTAGGTACGATAGATGATTACATAACATGTTGGAATAAATAGAGACCACTTAGGATTATATATCTATATGTATCACCTAAGACATAGAGACAAAGGTTATAGTCTGTATTTAGGGAACATCCTCAAAATAGAGGCCTATGGGTGATGATAATGAGAGCAACTCCAACATAAGGTGGTGGAAGGAGAGATAAATATGGGGAGTAGAGGTAGGATACATAAGTTACATAGTCCAAATGAGATCGGATGTAGGATGTTGAGATGGGATAGTTTGGGGGAGATGGAGGAGGAGAGACTCATGTGGTTATTGACAATGATGTGGAGGGAGATGGAGATAGAGATGATATGGATATGAGGCCTATGTCAGAGACATACACTGAGGGGATGGACTAGGGCCATTCAACCTAGTGAGGTTAGTAGAGGATAAGACACACATTAAAAAATTACATGAGGATATTAGGGCTTGCAACATTTAAATAATAGTTTTTTTATAGAGATAAAGGTGTGAGAGATGGGCAAATAAAGATTAAATAGATATAGGGAGAGGTGGATAGGTTATAGGTTGAGATTAACACAATGAGATTTGAGGTATATGGATTAGAGTGAGGAATACTCATAAAGGATGCAATGACTTAGACTCTAGATGACATATGTTTGATATAATAATATAGGAGAGAGGGATATTGTATGATTAGAGTTGGTAGAGACTAGGGTATTGTTGATAGGATCTAAATAGTTGATAGCCTTGGATAACATCATGAGGGATATAGAGTAGGTTACTTATTATAGGAAATTATATAAAGAAGAAGTACCATAGGCTCAGTAGGAACCTTAATATAGAGATTACTCAATGAGGAGGTCAACATCAGGGAGATAAGTCCAGCTAATAAAGACTAAGAGATCTATGGGATAGGGGTCACAACATGTTGTATACACATAATATTTTCAAACTTTTATTGATTACTAACACTTTGTATCTTGCAAGAACCCATCATCTCAATCTCTCTAAGTTCATCCTTAAGGGGTACACTAGGAAAGGGGTGGGAAGACCATTGGTGCTTCATAAGATTATTGTTCCTTTTGCCACTTGCCATCTACACACTAGTCTCCTGAAACCATTAAACCTAAGCTTATTATTCTTAGTTTATACCTATTCTTATTCCTTTTTATGTTTTATCCTTCATTTATTACCTTATCACCCTTTTGACCTATCAATTGTTCTAGGTTGACTAGGTCAACCTAGCACAATTTAGGGACTTTTTATCTCTTTAGTTTGTTGGCCTCTTGATCGACCTAGCACAAACCTAGTGAGTTAGACCCAAAAATGTGTTAGGTCAATTGATTTGAACTAGCACAATAGACATTCTCAATTTTTTTAGGGTAAGATACTACTATATATACAAAGTCATTTACCACCATTTCATAAGAGTGAAGAATTAATTGAAGAAGTGTAAATGAGCATATGCTTATTGACCATTATACTTGGGGAATAAAGTTTTAGGGTTCAATACTTTCTTTGGAGCTTTGATCTCATCTTGTGGATAATTATTTTTTATTATTCAATAGGTTATGTAGCTTAGAGATAATTTATCTTAGTTATTCTTACATACCATGATAATCTCTTGTGACGCATCTTGGCCAAGGGGGAGATTGAGGCTTAGCAAGTTCATCTTCAAAGGTAAGTATTCCTAACTTTATTCCTCCTTTGTAAGCTTAGATAGATAGTGAATTTGTATTCTTCTCTTTCATGTATTAGTATTCCATATACATTGACGTGAGTATATGTCATTTATACATGTTTAGTTTAGTTATTTTTTTTTGTTTCTAACCCCCACTTTATGCCCCAAGATTTGGTGTGCACTAGATTAGATTTACTTTTATTGTTATTAGATTAGTGAAATATTAAATCATAGGAATTTTTTAGGGTTATTGTGTGATTGTGTTAGACTATAGGCTTTGGAACCCTACCTCACATGGTGTGTTGTGTTAAGTCATCCCCTAATTGGGTCTAGTAGATCCTCACATTGGTCATGCTCCCACTTAACAATTGTATGCTTCCTAATCAAAAGTGTATGTGTTCTCTATCCCATCTGATCTAGGATTGATTTATGGACATGATGAATTTTTGATTGCATACACATGTCATGGGTCCTCTGAGGATGACACCATAATAATTTGAGCTAAACCTAGCTACAAATGCTCCATCTGAGAGTCATGAGATGATGTATATGATGAATCGATGTATATTTTTTTGAGATGTATCTGTGTATTTATGTACTATGACACATTTGACACACACACACATGATTCATTTTTGGCTTTAGACTTGTGTTATGGATTTGTTTTGACATTATGGATGTATTTAATTTTACATGTATGGTAGATGGTTTAATAAATATATATGGTTTGGTATAACAATGGTTTTTTCTACTTTTAATATGTTATAACACATGTTAATCCTTTCAACTTTTATTATTGTATAAAATGAAATGAAAAAATGTATGTATACATGGTTTAGATAGTCACATTTTTTAATTTGATTTGATTTGGATTTCCTAAAATAATTCACACATTAATAGTTGAGTAATAAGTGAGAAATATTTGTTCAATATAGCATTAAAATAATATACATTAATGGTATGAAATAACCATGATGACTATTGTGTTGTATACATAAGGAATGGAATATTTATTTTTGTACAACTTAGTGCATCATGATATGGATGATCATAATCACACCATTTGTAATACATTTAATGATCTTGACTAAAAAAAAAATAATATAGTAAAGAAAAATGGTTGTAACAAGATAAACTATGCAAATATGAAAAACACACAATAAAATAAAAAGTTCACATAAAAAGATAAGTGAATGATTAAACAAACAAGTGATGAAACACACAAAAGTAAACAAATGACAATAAAACTTCATGAGGAAGAGAATGAAGAAAATGGCACTTAAACTAAGGAAATGACTTTGTAAACATCCTAAGCTAGATTTGAACCTTTAGTAATTGATATTTATGACAACATTAAACATTTGATGAGGAAGTCGTAAGAAAACCATATTATTTTGGATGGTGATTTTGAAAAGAGAAATCATATTTAATATGATGGGATGATGGGGGTGGTGGTCGAGCTTACCGTAGATACCCTGTGTCTATAAGCATTGCCTAAATAATTTTCCATAGACAAAGTTTTGGTGGAGATATCAGTGTGGATGTAGTTATCCAAATATGGGAATAGATTAAAAAGTGATGATGTAGTTTAAAGTATGGATGAGTAGATGAGTGATTTACCTCCCAGGAATATGAGTAAGTGAACAATAACATTTGGTTGAAAAATAGATGTATGATAGATTTAAAAATATGAAGTGTTGTGTGTTGGGATTTATAGATAAAAGTGTGTTTAGATATGGATATGTAAGTGATAATAAAGATCATATATAAGTTATTTCCCTAATCATGAGAAATGAAATTATTACACAAGTGCAAGGGTCAAACCCTAAGCTAACATATCATGGGTGGATGGTGGAATAAGTGATTAAATAGAAATATACAAGTGACAAATGAAATATGATTCCCCCAAGTAATTAGAGTGTATATAGACAATGGGTTACACATGATGTTATAAACTATTTTTCACCATGGTATTTGTCCAAAGTTATAGTAAATTGGTTTTCACTTTTGAACGTATTATGTTTCTCTCTTTTTCTTGATCTTTTTTGCCTTTTTTGATTTTTTGATTTTTTTGATTTTTTGACACTTAGGATATGTACAAAAATAATAAAATGAATTATACATAGAATTATTTGAGGTTAATTATATTCATGGGATCATTAAAGTCATCTCCATCTTTTGTGGCTAATGTATAGGCTCTAGATCCATAATTGGGAATGATTACATATGGGACCAACCAATTTGGTTCAAATTTTCCTTTCTTCTCCCATTCAAAATTTGTGTTCCATTAGTTTTATTTGAGAGCAAGATCACCAATTTTATATTACTTATATTTAAACCTCTTATAATAGCTATGGTGAAGGTGATTTTGGTAGACTTGTAAGTGGTTTAAAGCATTGAGGTGTTTTTCATCAAGGAAGTTGAGCTTGTTTAAGTGTGAAATGCGGTAGGATTCATCATCAATATGATTTTCTAAATATATGCATAAGGATAAAATCTTGACTTCAATGGGTAAGATTGACCCATGCCATAAATAAGGGAGTATGGGGTTTCCCTTGTGAGTGTGTAGATGCTTATGCATTATGACCATAAATTAGAATAAAGTTGTGTGTGCTAGTCACAAACAAAAGAATGGATAACTCATTTAAGAATTTTGACAATGTTTTTATTTTTTGCCTCAGATTATTAATTCTATTTTAGGTAGTAAGGAATTGAACACCCATGTTTAATATGGTAATTAATGTAAAGGACATTTACATCCTTATTTTTAAATGATATTCTATTATTAGAGATGATAGTAGATGTAATTACAACAAGGTAGATTAGATGGTTTACAATAAACTTGGAAATCTATTTACTAGTGACATACACTAGGGTTATATATTCAACCCATTTGGTAAAGTATTCAGTGGTGGTAATAATATGTTTCTATCCATATGAAGAACTAGTATTTTTTATAAATGAGGTTTAACCTCCATGTGGAAATGGGCAAGGTTTAGTGATGGGTTGTAAATATTTCAAAGGACTATGTATAAGATCACCATGATCTTGGTAAGGCACACACTTCTTAACATATGCATAAGAATTAAATTCCATTATATGCCAATAGTAACCCATATGTAAAAGTTTATTAGAAAGGAATATACCACTAGAATGAGCACCACAAATTCCCTTATGAAATTATCTAATGGCTAATGTGGAATCCTCATAATTTAAGCACTGTAATAGGATTCCATTGTAACTTCTTTGATATAGGGGTTGACCAAGGATAGTATAGCCTAATGTTCATTAGATAAATTATTTATGTTGGTTACGAGTTAAGTTAGATGGAATGGTTTTGTTATGAAGGTATTCATATATTTCATTGTACCAAAGAGAAGTGGGACCAAATACATTGCAAAACATCTCAGAATCTCGAGTATCATATGCTAGTATCATCAAATATTCTACAAGAAACTAATTGTACTTATTTTGGAGATCTAATAATGAACCAATGGTTACCATGACATCAATTTCTCTAATGTTATCCCTTAGAACTTGTTGTGTGTGTGTGTGTGTGTGTGTGTGTGTGTGTGTGTGTGTGTGTGTGTGTGTGTGTGTGTGTGTGTGTGTGTGTGTGTGTGTGTGTGTGTGTGTGTGTGTGTGTGTGTGTGTGTGTGTGTGTGTGTGTGTGTGTGTGTGTGTGTGTGTGTGTGTGTGTGTGTGTGAAACACAACTTGAGGTTGTCCACTATCCTCTTGTATGGGATTAGTTTATCATCATGAGACTAAAATTCAATAGTGACTTGATTTATGATGAGTTTTGAATCACTAAAGATAAGAAGATTCTTGATACCACATTACATTGCAAGTTTAAGACCAACAATAAGGGATTAATATTATAATATGTTTTTTGTATAAGGAAATTCAATCTAGAATGATTTTGGGATTAAGTCCCCATTAGGAGTGAATAGTAAGATACTTGTTCCTGAACCATGATTGCTAAAATATCCATAAAAATATAACCACTAAACTAGGGATTCATTGATTGACATAATTGCTTCATATAGGAAAAATGTGACAAGAGGTGTGTGATTTTATAGAGTAGCCTCTACTAATGCATTTGCTAGTACATGTCCCTTGATTATTTTTTTATTTACATACTCAAGATCAAACTCACTAATAAGCATGACCCACTTAACCATTCTACCTGTTAAAGTTATTTTGGATAAGAGATATTTAAGAGAGTAAATTTTGGCAATGATTTTTGAGCATGTAGTGGTAAAGTTTTTGAGAATAAAAAACAACTGTGAGACATATTTTTTATATGGAAGACTCATTAAGCTCATATGATACCAAAGTTATGCTTAGCTAATAATTTTCTCACTATGATCCACTATCATCATGTTTTTCCAACAATGCCCCCAATGTATAATATGTAATGGATACATACATACATACATATATGTATGTATACACACACACACACACACACACACACACACACACACACACACACACACACATAATATACACACACACACACACACACACACACACACACATATATAATGTATGTATGTATGTATTTATGTATGTATGTATGTATGTATATATATATACACACACACACACACATACATAAATACATACATACATATACATACACACACACACACACACACACACACACACACACACACACACACACACACACACACACACACACACACACACACACACACACACACACACAGATATAAAGAAACATTTTCTTACATTAGGTGTCATTAAGACTAGTGGATTGGAAAGATATTTTTTAAGTTTCTCAAATGCCCAATTACAATATTTAGTCCAAGTGAACAAAGTGTCTTTCTTAGGAAAGAATGTGAATAGATGATAAATCTCTATAAGTTGTGATATGAATCATCAAATTTCCTGAATTTTACCTTGTGGATTATAGAGTTGCTTGATATTTTTATGTGGAGGCATATTCATGATAGATAAAACTTTGGAAGGACCAACATCTATGTCATAGTATGGAACTATGAATCTTAAGAAATTTCCTGATCCAACCTTGAAGATACATTTTTTTTGGTTTCAAATGGAGCTTGTACTATCTCATTCTATGAAAATTTTATAGAGTATCTTAGGATGCTCTTATTTAGATTTGGATTTAGCAAGGATTTCATCAACATATGCTTTCATGATGTCATGAAACATATCATGGAAGATGACTATCATTTCTCTCTAGTATGTAGCTCTAACATTTTTGAGACCAAAGGGATTTTCTTGATATCTAAAAGTTCCCCAAGGTGTTGTAAATGATGTCTTGTGTTGGTCCTCATGAATTATTTTAATTTGGTTATAATTCAAGAAACCATACATTAAAGATAACATCTCATGATAAGTAGTGGAGTCCATAATCATATCTATATTTTATAATGGAAATTCATCTTTGGGACATGCCTTGTTTATATCCCTAAAGTCTATACATACCTTGATTCTACTTGGTTTCTTTGATATCTACACAACATTAGATATCCAATTTTAGTAATTTATGGTAAATTTTAATCCAACCTCTAATTAATTTTTTATTTCCTCTTTCACTAAGAGAGCTATTTTGGGATGCATTTTTTTAAGTTTCTATTTTATAGGTTTAACATCCAAATGAACCACAAGATGATGCACATGTGAAGGATCAATCCTTGGCATATCTGCATAAGACCATGCAAACACATGAGATAATTCTTTAATCAAAGGGTGAATATTTCATGTTCTTCTTGATTTAATGATGTGATAAACATGCCTATTTTTGGATTTTCCTCTGTTCCAATGTTAACTACTATAATGTCTTCAACTAGGAGAGTTGATTCTTATTTATATTTTGTCAATGGTGGAGGAATATTGATTTCCTCCTCAAGGTATTCTTCTTGTGATGTTGTTATTTTACTAATTTGATAATGTGATAATAAATCCAAAAAATATTTAGAATAATCTAACTATATGAAAAAAACCTTCTTATGATTGCCTTCCAAAATATGGTATCTTGCATTCAAGAATTTAGATATTACTTCATCATTTTCAAAGTGATCAAGTATAGGTGTTGATTTTTAGTCCCAATGAATTAGGTTTGATATGTTAGGTCAAGTGTTAATATGGCATTTTCATGTAATAAGTTGGTTATGGATATATATTCAAATTGGCTATAGATGGAACCCATTTCAATGTCTGAAGAGCTTGCCTCAGAATCACTAGAAGAGTCAATTTGGAATAGTGTTGTTCTCATGTTAGGTGGGTTAAATCCTATACCAAAGAAATATATATATATATATATATATATATATATATATATATATATATATATATGATTTAAGCATGACTGGATCTATTAGTCCTTATTCTTTTAGTCCAAGGCTTTATAATTCATTATATTACACATGGTGTATTTGGTGATGAGATACTAGTTGTTAAGGAAGCAAATAGTTTGTTCATTAGAATAAATCTAGGAGGAATTTGAATCTTCAATTTGTTTGTTTAATATCTCCAAATAGGAATATTTATAGATTCATACTTTTAAAATAATATCCCTTTTAAAATAAACCGAAGACACTAAAAAATTCTAATTTTTATGATCCACTAATAGACAGACTAGATCGCCACAAACAATATTGTTACTCTAATAGCTATTGGAATAAATTCATAAAAGAGTTGTATACTACTGATTACAACAAAAATTCCTAACTAAAATATTTACTCACGATAAGGAATTAATTACAATGATAACACTTAAGGATACAATAGATAACATAACTCATAACATACTCCTTACAAATATAAATAATACAACTCATAACATGAATAACACTACCAAATAATATATTAGATTTACTCATGGAAGGTACATCTATTACATGAAAGATAAATCTCTCTCTCTCTCTCTCTCTCTCTCTCTCTCTCACACACACACACACACACACACACACACATAGACACACACACACACACACACACACACACACACAACACACACACACACACACACACACACACACACACACACACACACACACACACACACACACACACACACACAAATGCATTGAGAAAATACTATGAACTACAATACACAACAAACCTCCACATAACTACACTAGAGATCCTCCACATAACACACTCTGCACACTACAATTCTGAATCTACTTTAAATCCCAACTATAATTTATGAGTGAAACCACCATAACCATATAAGAAGGATATTAAACCACCAAAACCATAAATATTATTAGGGTTTTCATCCTCCAAGATATATACACTCCAATGGTTTTCATCCTAGGAGAGGAAGAAACTAAACACAAGGTTGAAGATCTGAAAATGTGGGGTTTATGATTTAACAAAAGATGAATTTACAAAGGAGAGAGATCCTACATATATAATTTAAAAGAATAAGAGAGGAGATGAGAAATAATATTCATGTAGAGGAAAAATGTACCATCATCCATGTCAAGCATAATAACTACATATGAAGTGTTTGTCTTATTGTGATAACAAATCAACAAAGAAGAGCATCAAAGGGGACAAGATTAACTACCCCATGTGACTCCAATTTTGGCACCCAACCTTCACACATGTGAGAAATATTGTGGTGTTTACCCACATATGTAAATGTTCAAATGGTATATCTCATGATCAACCACCCTATTTTTCCTTTATCTCTCATCTTCCATGTGACACCAAAAATGGCACCCCACTTCCATGTGTGAGCCAAATATATAATAGTGAACTCTTGTCTTCTTCCCCATGTGCACATAATATTCCAAGACAAGTTTTAATATTATTTTTTACCATATAATACATGAAAATAATGGAGATACCCTTATAATGTGCCCCATATCTCTCCCATGTGATTCACCTAGTGTGTGACTCACTAAAGACAAAAGAACCTATCCATTAGTGGGATGCTACACCCAACTCATTTCTAATCAGATTTTATCAATGCAAGATTCCCTATGGGTTATGCCACATCACTCAAAATCCATCTCACCACTATTCCAGCTCACCACTATGAATAATAACCATGAATAATACTTGTGAATAGTGATCTCACACCTGAGCTCCTTATACTCCTTTCTGAATGTTGTAACTACTCTTTAAAAGAACTAATGCATTCATATTTATCTCCTAAACATAATGACACTAACTAAATTCCATTCTAAAAATTCTAGCACTCTCCAATAAAGTTGGAGATTACAAAAATGTTGTAAGGATATAAAATAGGGACATTACAATCTTCCCTCCCCAAGATTGCTTGTCCTTAATTAATCACAACTCAAGCTTTGATTTCCCATGTAGAACCCGATGAAGTTAAAGGATCCCAAATCAATCTAGGAGGTTTTCACATTTTATTTTTTATCATTATATGATGCATTATGCTTGAAAATCAAATATTCTACAAATGGCCAACCAAAAGTGCAGTAATCTTCCACAGGCATGCAAAACTTCCACTATCATCAACTTTGTTTTTCCCTACTTCTACTTCACCACTCTGGTAAATATTGGTAAACTAGAAATATTTTATGTTTCCACCTCTAGAACCTTTGATTGGTATCCATATTCATGTGTAAATATACTAACCTATACTTGTTTAAAAGATAATCCTCCAACACCCTCAATAAATTCATCTTTCCTATCATACCAATTTGATTTTTTTATTACCCATTATTATGATAGAACATTTGGAGCTAATAGATTCTATTTTCTTATCTATAATTTGATGAGGTAGAGGGTGAGTAATCCTCTTTAATGTTACCTCATTTCATTTTTGCTAAAAACTAAACTCCATGGTTTGATAGTTTTGAGAAATTTCACCTAGTGAATATAACCATTGAACTCCAAGCACTATGTCAGTCCTACCTAAACCAAAAACATAAAAATCATCAAAAATTATGTGCTAACTAATGATGATGTAAATATTAATAATCTTATTCTTAAAAGGGGTGTTAAACCCATCATCCACCACCACATTAAAACCTTCAAATTATTTTTCATGTAAATCCATCTTTACTACTAAGCCCTCATCAACGTAATTATGAGTAGCACCACCATAAAGAAGTAATATGACTATAAACCCACACAAAACTCCTTGGAACTTGAATGGATTATATCTTGGTGTGATATAAAGAGAATTAAGTGTACCTTCATTAGTATCCTTATCCTTGAGATCTAATTATTGATATTCCTTGCCCAAATTTGATAGATTTATAGTCTCTTCCTTATCAGAGATCACCTGAATGTAATGTATCTTCCAATTTCCAAGGCATATATGTCTTGGATTCCATGCATTTTTGCATTATAAATAAAAATTCTTCCTTATAAGTTATTTCATGGATTCATTTTATTTGTTTGTTTGGATGGTAAACGCTTATGAGGTAGAATTTTATATGCCTAATTTTTAGGGGCCTTCTTTTGTTTCCTTGCATGGGAATCCTCTAAACTGTATTTACCCTTAGGGGTAAACAACTCCACGTTCATAACTCTCTTGATGGAATCCTACAAGGTAGGTAGGTTTAATGCTTTCACCCAACCATGAAGTGGCTCCTCTAAGCCCTCAATGAATAAAGAAGACAATCTACCCTTTGAAACATCATAAACCATAATCAAAAGACTCAAAGTTAGATATGTAAGAATCTACTAAATACTTCTATTTGAGCTAGATTAACTCTCTAAAATATTTTTTGGGATTTTCTTTATCAAATTGGTCCAATCTTTCAACAAAATCTACATATGAAGTGATAATGCCATGACCTTGTGTAACCATCCCATAGTACCACCACTCATGTGCAATACCTTCAAGATGAAGGGTGGTAAACTTAATAGCTTCCTCCTTTGCTATTGGCTTGAGAGACAAGTATGTGTATAGTTTTTGAAACCATGCTCTAGGAGTACATTTATTATATCCATTAAAAGTAGAGAGAGTTATCTTACCAAAGTATGCTCCAAGTCCCTTAGATTTGATTGAAATCAAAGCCCTTGCCTTGATGTACCTTTGGTATTCCTCATAAACATATAATATGCTAGTGTCATGGTTTTTATCACCAAATATTGCACCGTAGAAGAAGGTTTTCAATATTATTCTAGCTTTGGGTAACATGGGAACACTTCTAGGTATGTGGGTGTACCTATAGTGGAAGTGAGCCTCTAGATTCAAAGGCTAGCTCCCTGAATGTATCTTGAAGTGCTTTCACATATGCTAATGCTTGCTTGTGGGGAAAAGAGTTATAATTTGCATAAGTTTTAATTATTATAATGGGGTGATACACCAAGATTTTTTTTACATGACCATCAAATTTCATTCACTAAGAAATAAAGCATACAAACTAGTCTCAAAGTCTTAAAGGATTTTAACATGAGTGTTTCAATATAGAGGTGAGATGTATGAAGCAACATAAGGAAAATGAAATAGAGGGAAAATTACACACTCCAAGAATAATCATACACTTGAAAGGAGCCTAACACACTTGAATACACTCTATATGACTTGTTATAATGAGAGTTTCTTATAGAAGACATGAAAGGAGAAGGAAAAGCAAAGGATATAATCACTAAACTTAACCATTCATCACTTTGCACACCCAAACAAGATATTCTTGAACTAAAAATTAGATTACTTGAATTAATCCAAGGCAAGATGTGACATCAAACTAGTAGATATTTGCCATACTAGGTGTGGTATTTTTAACAAAGGCCAAAATGGTAGCTACTTATAGAATTTCAGAGAGAGGAGAAAGAATGAAGTTCAAAGGTCTCTAGAACACATGTCCAATCGATAACTAGTTACATTATATGGGACTAAAGTATGAAATAGACCATGAATTCTTATTAATAAAAATGTCTATATAAACCATGACATAATCTCTAAAATGGTGCATACTCTTCATCTAACCTTTGTGAAATTGCCTTCATCATGGATCATCTCTCGAGCATTTGAAACTGAATTGGAGAGAGTTGACACATATATACTATCTAAGGGAGGTGGAAACATGTTATGATAGTCATAATATGTGATCCTAACTACTAGATATATTCTATACACCTGTATTCATCATCTATAGTTATTCATTGCTTTCATAGACTTTGTTCTTCATATTTGGTAGTCACTATTCATCTTAAGTCTTTGACTAAGATTTCATGGTGGCATATGAGTCTAAAGAGATTTCTTTGCTATAGATTCCTCAATCCTAAATATATGCCCATGTGACATTCCTTTTACATGTTACTTATTCCATTATAAACTATGCCTATTGTCATTTGGACATGTAGCCTCATCTTATCCATCTGGAACCTAGTCTAATTTGCTCTATCAATATGATTTTGAGTCTCTTTGCTTTGACCTTCAATGTTGGCCATTGATCATTGATCTGGGGTACCAAGATTATGACATCTAGAATCATTGCATTCAATCTAAGATCCTTGACCTTTGAATCTTTCTCACGCCATTATATTTGGATGTACATTCGAATGCCAATCATTGGATTTGCTTCAATTTGAATTTAAATAGATACTTTACAAGATTTATTTTGACATTTATGTACCTGTCATTGACATTTTCATGACCATCATTGATGTCTGCAAGCCCATCATAATTTGAACCCCATTGGTTAATTTTGAAGACTTTATTTTGATGTAGGTGTTTTTATCATTAACATTCACATAACCATCATTGACATCTGCATGCCCATAAAAATTTGAATCCCAATGGTTAATTGTCATGGATTAATTTTGATATCTACTTTACTGTCACTATCTACTTATTTAACTTTAAAGATTTATATCTTGAGATAGAGAGATTTTCAATATTCCATATTTTCAAGGGATGTTTTTGGCACTAAGGGCATTGATTGCATGTGATATTTTGTCCACAAAAGGCTTGTAGATCACATTTATAATATGTATAAGTGACCTAACCCATCTATTTATGCATGACATCCCATGATGGTCAGGTCCAGTTAGAGTTATATTATGAGATTTTGCTTAATCCTATATAGCTCCAATAAGTTCTTGAGGGATATGAAAACTTCACCCATGACTTTTAACTTCTTAGATACCATGAAAACCTATTACTTGCATATAAGACCTCCAAATGACCCCTAAGTGACTCATATTGACATAATAATTAATTAGACCATGACCAAGTCTAAAATGGCATTAAATTACATCAAATGAACTAAAAACCTCCCTATGACACTATGTTGGACCCCTATATAAATTTTTAACTATAGGGGGTTGACCCATTTTGACTTACGGTCAAAATGGTCATCATCTTTGGTGATTTCCCAATGGTGGTATGCTTGTTATGCCATGACCAGTTGCCTAATCCTATCCATTAGGATATGGAGTCACATGTACACTAGTTGACACACAAATTTCCTTTTACAACACACTAAATAATATAAAACAAGAAGAATAAGACACAAGACAATAAACAAACATGTGCTCAACTACAACACTTAGGGAACACAACACACACACAATTAAAACAAAACACACACCTATCCTACTGTTTAAAAAACCTCATCTTGAGGTGAAACATCTAGTCACCCCTCAACAAGGGTAAAAAATGGTTCCCCTAACATCTTCATCACTCCATAAAGGTATCCTAACAAGAGGAGAATGCTATCACCAATCACTTACATATGTAGGTGATAAAGAAGCCTATCACGTTTGAATCTTCTTAGGTATGCAAGTGAAAATTTTAGGAACTTTATGAATGATATTTATTTCTCTCTAAGATCCTTGGTTGGAGATGAAACTATTGTGATCTCCATCATATCCATTATATTTTTTCCAAAAAAAAATGTAAACTGAAGTGTATGACAGTCTTTTCAACCTTATCTTATTCTAAGACTATAAGTGTTTGATGTTTGAAAGTATCAATATCCTCTTCTTCATGATCCAATACCTTTGGATCTAGCTTAACATCAGTTTGATATCTTGATTTTTCTTAGGGCACACTAACTTCTACCTTAACCTAATAATCTATGTCTAAAACTTCTTGGACACTAGCATCATTAAATTACTTCATGACAACATATTCTTGATCAATAGAATGACATACATATTTATGATTGATATAAAAAATTTCAACATGATCATTAGTCTCATTATCAACCTTGACATTAGATATAAAATCTCTTGGAGAAAAGGGATACTTACCCAACTCATCAAACTCCTTGCATATGGAATTGAGATTTTGCCATAGTTATTCTTGATTCACAACTTGAGAGTTTTATTCATGATTATTGAGAAAATCAACATCATGTTTATTAGAGGAATTAACCAAATCAAATGTAGACTTCTTGAGAGGAGGAGGAACATTACCAATATGATCAAACTTATGACATATGACATCAAACCTTGACCATAAATCATTCTCATCCATGTCATGAGTGTCATCATCCAAAGCATCCTCATCAATGGTAAGGATAAAGACCTAATTTTTCTCACTATGGTGCTCAATTATATTCATCAATATATGATCATCATGTTCATGAATCATAGAGTTAACTTCAACAACATGAGAATGTTTAACTCACCTCAACTCTTTCAAATGGCTCTTCATACATGATATAAGTCCCAAGGTTGGTTTGTTCAAGTATTCATAAATAACATGTCCATATGAATCTACACCATAGTCATACAAGAAAAAATTAGAGATTATTTAAAGTTTATAAGCTCTACCATCCACATTAGACTCCTCCTTCTCATGAGCAACACAATTTAAGTTAGATATTATTTCAATGTATGACTCAATGTGAAACCTTACAAAAGGATAAGTTATAATGGTCACTTTGGTCCTATATCTTATCTTAAAGGCCAAGAAGGACTAGTCAGTTGAGAGATAGACACCTATCTTGGTTCTAAAGTCTCTTAACAGGTAGATTACAAAGTAAGTTGGGAGTTCAATAATAATTATATCTTGAAGGATGGGAAAACTAGGACAATCATGTAAGAAGACCCTTAAATTGTTGATTATCCTTATGGTATTATCAGGTGTACCATCTAGATGGATTAATATTTTGACATGAGGCTCATTTTTTAGGCCCAACTTATCTGTTACAACTTTGGGCATGACTGAGGTAGAGGCTTCACTATCAACTATGCAATTATGAACCAATTTGTCACCCACTATGAGAGTGAGGTAAAATGGTGGAGGTTTCTTAGTCCTAGTAGATGGTTCAACAATATTATTAGGATCATTTGAAATGAAAACATGACTATTAATTTGATTTTAACATAAAGGACTAGTAGTAAAAGTGGATAATTGCTTTTGCAACAACTCTTTTTGGCTAGGCATATGAAGGATATCCCACAAGGAGATAGATTCTTTGGCACTTTTCAAGGAATCCTCTATCTTTAGAACACTATTACTCACCCTTTTTTGAGTCCTTGGAGGTAAATAATTTCTTAGAACTTGAGGAATGGAGGCACCTTGATCAAGCTTTGTCACATTTTGACTGAATGGAGGTGTAGGAGCTTTTAGAACTGTCACACTTACAACCATGAATTGCTACCTTGTAGGATGATTAGATGAGCCTATATACATGAAACTTTCACCTCCTAAAGCCTTCTTCTTTGATCTAGTATTGTCTTCAATAGAGACTCTTTGATTGAGTATAAAATTGTCTTCTACTAATAAATTGGTGAATATTTCACCTTTAGGATACCAACCCTCATTAACTTACATCATCACTTCATCTTCATTTGATAGGAGGGGAGGAACTCCTCCTTGATAATTAAGATCTTTCTCTCCACTTTCACTAGCATCCATGAATTGGATTTGTTTCCAGTCTTCTCCTTGTACCAAATTTCTATGAATAAGTACCATCTCTCTTGTATTGGTGGTAGAGTTAGGATTGTATGCCTTAGTAGGCCTATTGGGGTTAGGCTACCATGTATTTCTTCCCCTTGCATAATATTGGCCAAAATTTTATTAGTGAGGGTATGGATTTTGATCAGTAACTAGTTTCATATTAACTCGTTTAAGTTGACATTTTAGCATTTGATTTTTTGCATATGGATCCATGAAATTTTCTACCTTATTAGGATCAACTATAGGCTTAGTATTAGCATTGGGAACTGAGGATGTATCTGGAGTACTAGTAAAATTATGAGACAAAGGAGGCATAGACACCTTAGGAGGCAATCTTCCAATTTAGATGTGACCATTCTCAGTTTTGATAGAAATTTATTATGCTTTAAGGAGAGTGGAACCCCCCATATATTGAATCATAAAAATAATTTTAGTACCAATAGCTCTCAAGTAAATAGGAAACACAAAACTAAGTGGAGGTCTCATAGGAAGAGACAATCTATTCCAAGTCTTTTAAAACCTCTCATTGAAGTCATGCATCATTTATTTAGATATTCTTTTGATCTCATTGAGCTAATGTATGAGAGAGGCATGATCACTTTCATTTCAAAATATTAAGGTCATCAATACTCCAAAATCATCCCATGATGTAATGCATCCACCTTCTAGAGTCCTATATCAATCAAGAGCTTTCCCTCTAAGGGACATGGAAAGGAGTCTAATAGTAATGTTCTCTTGAGTGATATTATAGAAACTACAAAAAATAGAGACATCCCTAATGTGCTCACTAGGTGTAACATGACTCTGACCATTGAATATGGGCATACCTTTTGTGGCATTATAAGGAATAACAACATATGCTTGAAGGTGAATTGGATTTTTAGTATTGAAGTTAGGGAAAGCATGAGGTCTAGCCATATCTTATTCAAACTCCTCAAAATATTCAATTTATTCAATCTCTTCAATTTATTCCTCTCTATAAATATCTATTGGTTCTCTAAAGTGTATATTAGGTTGAGGATATTAAACATCAAGGGGAAGTTCAAGCTAAATAGGTGGATTAATGGGGTTGACAACTTTACTAGAGGATGACCTAGTGAGAACCATAAATTATGAGAATGAGTTTATAATAAGACAATGGTCTTGAACCAGATCTTACCTTGATGGAGTCACTAAATGCTAAGTAACACACCAATTTTCAACTTATGTTGTCAAGACCAACATTCACCTTGACAAGTTGTCTTGAAGACAATATTCCCACTGGACATGCTAAAAATGTTATCACCAAATCTTGCACCCTATAAAAGGTGTTCAAGAATCTTATAGATTTGGGTAACATGGGAACACTTCCAGGTATGTGGGTGTACTTATAGTGGTAGTGAGCCTCTAGATTTAAGGGCTTTCTCCCTAAATGTATTATGAAGTGATTTCACATATGATAATGCTTGCTTGTGGGGGAAAGAGTTATAATTTTCATGAATTGTACCTATTCTAATGGGGTGATACACTAAGATGTTTTCCAAATGACCATTACATTTTATTCACTAAGAAATAAAGCATATAGACTACTCTCAAAGTCTTAAAGGATTCTAACAAGAGTGTTTCAATATAGAGGTGAGATGTATAAAGCAACATAAGTAAAATGAACTAGAGGGAAAATTATACACTCTAAGGACAATAATAAACTTGAAAGGAGCATAACACACTTGAATACACTCTATATGACCTATTAGAATGAGAATTTCTTGAAGAAGACATGAAAGGACAAGGAAAAACAAAGGATAGAATCACTAAACTTAACCATTCATCACTTTTCACACTAGAATAAGATATTATTAAACTCAAATCTAAATTTATTGAATTATTATAAGGTAAAATGTGACATAAAATGAGTAGGGATTCACCATACCAGGTGTGGTCTTTTATACAAATACTAAAATGGTAGTTACTTAAAAAATTTCAAATAGAGGAGAAAGAATGAAGTTCAAAGGTCACTAGAACACATGTTAAATCAATAAATAGTTACATTGCATGGGACTAGAGTATGAAATAGACCATGAATGCTTCCCAAGACAAATATTCATATAAACCATGATAAACTCTCTAAAATGGTGCATAGACTCTTTAACTAACCTTTATGAAACTGCCTTCATCATGGATCATCTCTCGAGTATTTGAAATTGAATTAGAGAGATTTGACATATATGTACTATCTAAGGGAGTTTTAAACATGCTATGACAATCATAATATGTGCTCCTAACTACTATGTATCTTCTAGACACTTGCATTCATCATGTGTAGTCATTCATTCCTTTTTTAGACTTCTTTCTTCACATTTGGTAGTAACTATTCATCTTAGGTCTTTGATTGAGCTTTCATGGTAGCATATGAGTTTGAAGAGCTTGCTTTGCTAAAAAATCCTTGATCCTACATAGTTTCCCATGTGGAATTCCCTTGCCACATTTCTCATTCCATTATAAACTATGCCTATTATTGTTTGGACACATAGCCTCATCTTGTCCATTTAAAACCCAGTCAAATTTGCTCTGTCAATCTCATTTGGAGTTTTTTTTCTTCAAAATTCAATGATATCCATTGATCAATTATTTGGGGTCTCAAGATTATGACATATAGTAGCATTGCATTTAATTTGAGCTCCTTGACCTTTGAATCTATCTCACATTATTGGATCTGGATGTACATTTGAATTCTAATCATTGGATCTTCCTCCATTTAATTTCAAAAGAATAATTTATGAGACTTTTATTTTGATGTCTGCATCCCCATCATTAATGTCTACATGCCAATCATAATTTGAACCCCAATGGTTAATTACCAAGACTTTATTTTGACATCCATGTGCCTGTTATTGATTTTCACACATTCATCATTGATGTCCACATGACTATCATAATTTTAACCCCAAAGGTTAATTTTTGAGGCTTGATTTTGACATCCACACAACCATCACTATCTGCTTGCTCAAATTTAAAGATTTATATCTCAAGATAGAGAATTCATCAAGTTGTCATATTTTCAAGGGATGTTCTTGGCACTAAGGGCATTGATTACATGTGATATTTTGGCCATGCAAGGCTTTTTAAGAAAATTTATAATATGTATAAGTGAGTTGACCCATCTATTTTTACATGATGTCCCATGATGGTCTAGTCTAGTTAGAGTTGTGTTATGTTAGGAACCTGTGCACCCCCTTCTCTTTACTTTGTTAGTATATTAATTGCCATGGATGCATATGCTTTATAAGTCATCTTGTGAGCATTTTTTTTTATATCACATTTATGGGAACTAGTAGTTTCTTAGATTAGAATTAGTATATTATAAGTGTTGAGACCAATAGAGGCATCCATGAATTATTTATATTGAGCTTGCTCAAAGAAGGTTGCCCCCTCGAAGTGGCCTATGATTAATATAATTCTTTTAGTGTTTTTGCTAATCAAAAAATTCTATTATTTGATATATTTTCAATAAATTTATTTTTAATTTCATGTATTTTCATTAATTTGTTGTAGGAGGATCATTTCATCTAGTATCAGAGCACTTTTTAGGGATAAATTATTTTTTCCTTCAAAAAGTCTTAAATCTATTCTGAGACATAATCTATTTAAGTAATTTTTTAGAAACTCTTAACTTTATTCTATTGCATAATTAATTTTAGTAATTATTTGTATCATAATAATATATTTTAGATCATGGTAAAATCTTGACCACATAATTGTGAGAAGTGCTTGGGTGAAATCCCTAAAACTCATTATGAGTACCACAAGAATCCCAAAGTAGTTGGCCCATTGAGATGATCTGCTAGTGAAATGGGCAATGGCCCCTTCCTGATTGAGTAGTTCCCATCCATGAGGAAAACCAAGAGTAGTCACTGAGAGATAAATCTATGGACAATTTTTTTTTGAAGAGTGGTACTCACTTATATGGCATTGGTGGCCAGTGTGTTATCTTTAAACCCTTAGATAACCATTAAAACTTGGGGCCCATTTGTATCAATTTCAGAATATTACCAATAGAGTATAAGAAAACTATCCTATCATATTTTTAGTAGAATATCAATAGACTTGCTAGACTATTTTTAGCATATTACCAATAAAGTATAAAAAAATACCATATCAGATCTACAAACTTTTCATATCAGTTTCAACATATTCCTAGTAGACTTGTCTTATATAACATAGTAACTTGTAATCAGATCTACATACTTATTATATCAATTTTTTTGTCATATCTCTCCATATGTGGCCCCATTGATCCACAAATCTTATCTAAACACCTAAAATTCCATTCTCCACATTTTATTCCTTGAGGTCCCATATCTTGATTCCACTCCTAATTCTTTCAAATCTCATTTTAGGTTTTGCCATAACTTCTATTTTTGTCCATTTACCTAGAAACATTTTCATAGTATTCATCTCCCTATTCTAATCCTTTGACCCTCTTTTATAAATTTTCCAATTTTCCCATTTTCACTCATGAAATTATCCTTGACTTCATCAATCATATTCCTACTATGAAAAAAAATTAGTAAAAATACCTTTACTCATTCCATTTTTTCCCAAATTAAAAAATTCCCTTACTAAATGTGTCTTTACTCTAGTTTTCCTACCCATTCCAAAAAAAATCTCTTGTTCTGGTCATGGTAGTAACTTGAATAGGAGAAAAAAACATGAAGGATGAAATTGTTTCCCTCAAGATCCACATCAAAGATCTTGGTGAAAAAATTCTTGGCCTTAGTCTTCAACATACCACCATGAACACTAGATGACATCAACAGTCCTCTTTAAACATCAGGTTTTCTTCTTCCAATAATTTTTGTCGGCCGAAGCTTAATTTTCCTCAATTCAATGGTGTAGACGCAACTAGATGGATCTATCAGGTAGAAAAATAATTTAATCTACATAATACTTTTGATGGAAACAAGGTCCCACTTGCATCCTTCAACTTGGAACATGAGGCCCTTCAGTGGTATCACTGGTATACCAATGCTCATGATGAGCCCATATGGATTGATTTTTGCATCCTCATTTTGCAATGGTTTGGACCTAGAGATTTTGATGACTTTACTAGAGCACTCACTAAACTTTGCCAAATAATAACTATGAGAGAATATCAAATAGAATTTGAAAAACTAGTCAATCACATAGAAGGATTGTCTGATGAATTCTTTAGGGGTTGCTTTGTTAGTAGATAGAAAGATGAAATTTACTTGGATGCCAAAATATTTCAGCCCAACACAATGATGGAAGCCCTTAGGTTAGCTAAGTTGGTAGAGGATAAGATCATAGCTTAGTAATGATTCAAATCCAATTTTGCTCCATTCAAAAATATAACTCTACAATGATCTCAAACAATGCCAACCCCCAGAAACACTCCTATCAAGAATTTGACTGAAATAGAGATGTGATCCCATAGAGAAAAATGACTATGTTATAATTGTGATGATAAATTCACTCAATGACATTGATGTGTAAAGAAAAAGCTAAACCTTCTTGATATGGATTATCCACCCAAAATTGAAGTTTTCAAAGATGCTCAAGATATAACAAATAATATAGAAGAATCTCCATCAATTATGGAACCTACTTCTTAAGAAGACCAACCAGAGATCTCTCTCCATGCTTTAGGAGGTGTCACCACTACACAAACCATGCACGTTAGGGGTTACTTCAAGAAGTTCCCTCTCATAATAGTCATTAATTTGGGTAGCACCATAACTTCATTAACCCTTAGATTGCTAAATAGGCTAATTATTTTATCCCTCTTGTTACAACTTTGAATTCATGATTGCCAATGGGGGCACATTACCTTGTAAAGGGAGGTATCACAATGTGTGTATCTCTATTGGAGATTATAACTTGTGCTTTGACATGTTTGCCTTACCCTTAGGTGGCTGTGAAATTATATTAGGAGACCAATCGTTATGCACACTTAGACCCATCTTATGGGATTTTACTGAATTTTGGATGCAATTTTTAGATAATGGGAAAAAACACACATTAAAAGGCTTACAATTAGGGTCTCTTAGCATCATAAGTTCACATCAAATGGAAAATATTCTTAAAAATAATTCACATGGCATCATTTATTATCTCCATTCCATTCAAATACAACCATCAATGGTCTCTACTACTCTTTATAATCTACAAACCATTCTGCATAGGTATGTAGGTGTCTTTGCCTAACTAGTGGGATTGCCACCTTCATAGCTAGATGACCACTATATTTAGCTCCTTTTTGAAAGAATTCCTCCCAACATTAGGCCTTATCACTACCCATTTCATAGAAATATTGAGATCAAGATACTCATTCAAGACTTACTAAAGCAAGGCATTATTCACCTTAGTACCAACCCATATTCTTCTCTAGTTCTCCTTGTCTATAAAAAAGATGGGTAATGGTGCCTCTGCATTGACTTCTTTGCACTTAATCACATCACAATCATGGATAATTTAATGATTCCTATTATTAATGAGCCTCTCGATGAGCTTCATGGCACTCATTTTTTCTCCAAGTTGGATCTTCGCACTGGATATCACCAGATCTAGCTTCATGAGGATGATATCTCTAAGACAACTTTTCACATGCATGATGGCCACTATGAGTTTTTGGTCATGCCCTTTGGCCTCATTAATACTCATTCAACATTTTAGGCATTTATGAATAAAATATTCTAGACCTACCTATATAAATTCATTCTTGTCTTCTTTGATGATATCCTCATCTATAGTAAAACAAGGTCTAAGCATTTCCAACATTTGGAGCTCACACTACAACTTCTCTATGATCATCATCTCTATGCAAAATAGTCTAAATTTTATTTTAGCTAGGATGAAGTGGATTATCTTGGGAAAATTATTTAAGCCTGAGGGGTTTGGGTGGATCTCAAAAAAATAGCTACCATGACAAATTGGCCTCATCCTCAGACACTCAAGAGCTTCCATAATTTTTTGTGGCTAACTGGATACTATCATAATTTTGTCAAGGATTATAGGAAGATTGTGGCTTCACTAATATTTATGTTGAAAAAGGATGATTTTACATGGACACAAGCTATTGAGTGTGCATTTGATGAATCAAAATAAGTTGTGTACTACCCTTATTCTAGCTATGATAGATTTTGTTAAGACCTTCACTATCAAGAGTAATGCTTGTGATAATGGACTTGGTATTATTCTCTTCCAAGAAGAACACTCCATTAAATTCACCAAAAAAGCCCTTTCTAGTAAGAATTTAGTACTCTCTACTTATGAAAAGGAAATGATGGCCATTTTACATGTAGTATGGAAGTGGTAGCCATAACTATTGGAGAATCATTTTTGCATCAAAATTGATCACTAGAGTTTGAAATATTTCCTGGAACAATGGGTCTCTACTCTATCACAATAGAAATGGGTCATAAAACTCATTGGGTATGACTATGAGATCACTTACAAGAAGGGTAAGGACAATATTGTGGTTGATGCTCTATCTCACACATTTGTGGACCAAAATTCCCTTTCAGATATTTCCATGCCTATTCTAAATTGATTGGATGTTGTACAAGGGTATGTCAATGAATCCTCATTATATCAACTCATTCAAGAGTTGGCCACTAACCCTAAGAGGATCCTCCTCTAATAAGTTAATAAAAATGCGTGAAATAATAGAATTATAAAATGAGTAGAAGCACTGAAAAGATTATATTTATTGTAGGCCACTTTTAGGGGATAACCTCCTTTGAGAAAGATCAATACAATAAATTTGTGGATGCCTTCCTTGGATTTAACACTTAGTTGTATACTAAGTCTAATAGAAGAAAATACTACTTATCATGAATGTGGGATAAAACATAATTCTCACGTGATGACTTACAAAGCATATGCATTTATAACAACTAATATACTAATAAAGTAAAGATAAGGGATCACATAGGTTCCTAACATCCCCTCCCTCTTCAAAAAATATTTGTCCTCAAAGCTTTAGATGTGGGAATTGGTGTTGAATCTAAAAGAGTGGTTCCCATATTGCATCCTCTAGTTACATTCCATGCCATTAAATTAATACCTCTATGATAGAATGAGAGTGAAGTTGGCATGTGTGTCTATCCAAGATTGCCTTTGGCTCAAGAAGGATGAATCCTTCTTTATAAAATTCTAGTAAAATAGTTTGTTCTTTGATGTTTATGCTAAGAACTTTCTTCAAATAAGAGACATAAAATACTAGATGAACTCAGGAAGAAGGTGGGAGCTCCAACTTATAAACAACCAACCCAATCTTTTGGAGAACCTTATATTGCCATTATAACTTAGGAACTAGCTTATAATTCCCTTTAATTTTTAGGGAGGACTGCTTGTATGGCTTTAAGTGAATAAAAACCATATCACCTACTTGAAAGGTGCACTTAGAACAATATTTATCAGCCTATTGCTTCATTTTATTTTATGCTATATATAGATTGTCTCATAGGGTGTTAAGGATCTAATCCCAAGTTTAGAGAAGTGTGTCGATTGATTAAACTTGTGAAGTACTAGGGGTGTAAAAATGGAGCACTAATGGTACTTAGACATATATTAATTCATATGGAGTCATCTTAGTTGAAGTATGGTAGGAGGTATTGTACCACCATTTAGCAAGAGGGAGATACTTTTCCCACTAATGTTGTTGTTCTGAGGTGAAATAATGAAGAAAACTTTCCACGCATATATTGATAATTTTAGTCTAGCCATCCATTTGTGGATGATACCTAGAAATCATCTTCAATTGGGTGCCAGTGCATCAAAATATTTCTATCCAAAAATAGTTGGTGAAGGTTGCATCATGATCTGAGACAATGGAAGATGAAGATGGAAAATCTAGTCCAAGAAAATTTGTGACTGTAGAGGAAGTATAGGGATGACTAAGGGTAAAAAAATGAATATATTTAGAGAGGTGATCAACCAAAACCAAGATTATTGTTTTCCCTATATATTTAGGGATCCCTTAAATTAAAACCATAGAAATATCTATCCAAATCCTGGTAGGGATGAACAAGGGTTTAAGCAACCTAGGGATGAGTGTTGTTTCACCCTTGTTGCATTGGTAGGTATCACATTTAGCCACCATCTATTGAATTGCCTTTTTCATTCCTTTCCAAAAGAAGTTGTGGCATGAACACTCATAAGTTTTGAGAAACCTTGCGTTCCCTACAGATGAAGAAGTATGGAGTTCATAGAATACATCCTACTAAAAATTTGTGCTCTAGGGAAGCACCATATGACCTTTGTATCATAAAAATAACCATCCCAAGAATAATACGGTATTGCAAAGGGGTTAGTTTCCAACTATTGAATGATTTTAGATAATGAGGAGTCATTATAAAACCAATGCTATAAAACATACAAACGATTTGGAATAGGCATGAAAATAGCTAAGAGGGAAGCTTGATCCACAAATGTGCAAGATAAAGCATTAGCCACAATATTATCCTTTCCCTTATTGTAAGTGATCTCATAGTCATAAACCATGAGTTTGATGACCCATTTATATAGTGATGGGGTGAAGACCCATTGTTTTAGGAAATATTTGAAACTTTGGTGATAAGTTTTGATGCAAAAATGATTTCCTAGTAGGTATGGCTACCACTTTTATACTGCATGCAAAATGGCCATCATTTCATTCTCATAAGTAGAGAGTAATAAATTATTACCAAAAAGGGATTTGTTGGTGAATGAATGGGTCATAATTCTTAGATGAGAACAACACCAAGGCCATTTCCACAAGTATCATTTTTGATAGTGAAGGTCTTGGCAAAATCTAGCATAGCTAAAATAGGTGTAGTACACAGCTTGTTTTAATTCTTCAAATGCACACTCAACAACTTGTGCCCATGTAAAAGCATCATTTTTCAACATAGATATTATTGGATCTTAAATATTCCCATAATATTTGAAAAACTTATGATAGTATCCAGACAACCCCAAAAAACCACATAGGCTCTTAAGTGTTTGAGGATGAGGCTAGTTTGTCATGGCAGCTATTTTTTTGAGATCCACTAGAATCCTTTAGGTTGAAAAAATATGTCTAAGATACTCCACTTTGTCTTTGCCAAAAGCACATTTAGACTATTTTTAAGAGAGATGATGATTAGAGGGAAGTTGTTGTGTGATCTCTAGATGTTGGAGATGCTCAGACCATGTTTTATTATAGATGAAGATATCATCAAAGAAGACTAGAATGAATTTCCATAGGTAGGGCCATAATATTTTATTCATCAATGCCTAAAATTTTGAAGGAGAATTAGTGAGGCCAAAGGGAATGACCAAAAACTCATAGTGGCCATCATGCATGCAAAAATTTGTCTTCAAGATATCATCCTCATAAAGCTAGATCTGGTGATATCTATAGCAAAGATATAACTTGAAGAAAAATGAGAACCATGAAGCTCATTAAGAAGATCATCAATAATAGGGATTGGGAATTTATCCTTGATTGTGATGTGATTAAGTTCATGGAAGTAAATACAAAGGCACCATGACCCATATTTTTTTTGGACAAGAATAATTGAGGAAGAATATGGGCCGATACTAGGGTGAATAATGTCTTGCTTTAGTAAGTCTCGAATGAGCATCTTGATCTCAATTTTTTGTTGAAATGGGTAGTGATAGGGCTTGATGTTGGGATGAATGATTCTAGAAAAGAGCTAAATATGGTGGTCCTTTAGCCATGAAGGTGGTAATCCCACTAGTTTGCAAAAACACCTACATACCTTTACAAAATGGTTTGTAGATCAAAAGGAGGAGTGAAGATAAATGATGGATGCATTTGAATGGAATGTAGCTAGGCAATGACACCATGTGAATTCTTCTTAATAAGATTTTCCATGTGATGTGAACTAATGATGTTGAGAGACCTTGGTTGTAAGCCTTTTAATGTGTGTTTTTACTCATTATCTAAAAACTACATCCAAAGTTTAGCAAAATCCCATAAGATGGGTCAAAGTGTGCATAACCATTGGGCACCCAAAAAAAACATCACATCCACCTAAGGGCAAGAAAAAATGTTAGAGAACAAGTTATAATCTTAAATATAAATACACATATTGTGACACCTTCCTTTTCAAGGTAATGTGCCCCCATTAGAAATGATGACTTCAAAGTTGGAGTAAGGATGGATAAAACAATTAACCTATTTGATGATTTGAGAGTTAATAAAGTTATGAGTGATACCTGAATCAATGAGTATTTTGAGAGGGAGATTCTTGAAATAACCCTTGAATTACATGGTTTATGGGGTGGTGACTCCTACTAAGGCATGGAGAGAGATATCTGGGTGGTCTTCCTAAGAAGTAGGTTCCACAATCAGTGGATCTTTGTCTAGATCATTTGCTATATCCTAAGCATCTTTGAAAACTTCAATTTTAGGTGGAGAATCCACATCCAATAGGTAGATCTTTTGCTTGACACATTTATGTCCCCAATTGAATTTGGCATCACAATTATGACATAGTCTTTTTTCTTTATGGGTTCACATCTTTGATCCATTCAAACTCTTGATAGGAGTGGTTCTGGGGGATGGTTTTGTTTAAAATCATTATGGAGTTGTATTTATGAATGGATTAAAATTATATTTGAATCACTGTTGAGCTATGATCTTGTCCTCTGCCAACTTAGCTAATCCTAGGGATTCCATCATTATGTTGGCCAAAACATTTTGACCTTTAATCAAATTACATCCTTCAATCCATTGACACAACTCTTGAATAATTCATCAGACAATCCCTCTATGTGATTTGCCAAATTTTCAAATTATATTTGATATTCTCTCATGGTTCCTATCTAGAAAAGTTTAGTGAGTGCTTTAGTGAAGTCATCAAAATTACTAGGGCCAAATTGTTACAAAATGAGGGTGAAAAAATCAATCCATATGTGATCATCATGAGCCTTGGTATATCAATGATACCATTGAAGGATTTCATGTTCCAAGTGAAAGGATGCAAGTGAGACCTTGTTGGCATCAAAAGTATTATGCAGATTAAAATATTATTCTACCTAATATATCCATCTAGTCAGATCTACACCATTGAATCAAGGGAAATTAAGTTTTAGCCCATGAAAATTGTTAGATGAAGAAAACCCTATGTCTGAAGAGGACTCTATATGTTGTCTATTGTTCATGGTGGTATGTTTAAGACTGAGGCTAAGAATTTTTTCATCAAGATCTTTGATGTGGGTCTGGAGGATGACAATTTCATCTTCCATAGTTTTTTCTCCTTTTTAGGTCACTACCATGACCATATAAGTGTTTTTTTGGAATGGGTAGGAAAACTAGAGTTAAAACACATTTAGTAAGGGAAGTTTTGAATTTGGGTGAAACCAGAAGGGGTAAAAGGACTTTTAGCATAGTAGAAGGATTGATGAAGGTGAGGGCAATTTTAGGAGTGAAAATGACAAAGTTGAAAAAAATTTATCCAAGAGGGACAAAATAGTAGAACGGGGAGATGAACACTATGTAATTTTTTTGAGGCAAATAGACAATAGAAGAAGTTATGGAAAAACCCAAAAATTGAGTAAATTGAGATTTGAAACAATTAAGAGTGGAATTGGGATATGGGACCTCAAGAGAGAAAATGTGGGGAATGGAATTTTAGGTGTTTGAATAAAATTTGAGGATCAATGGGGTTACAAATTTCTATTTTTTGTTTTTTATCTGTAGTCTTCTGATAATATACAAATAGTTTTCTAAAATTGATAGAATGGAAATTTCTTTGTTTCTTATTTCTATCAATTATTTGCTTGCAAGTCCTTTGATAGTCTATAGATACTTTGCCGATGGATTTTTTTATAGTCTACCAAAAATATTTTAAAACTATTTGAAATGAGCCCCAAGTTTCAATGGCTGCCTAAAGGTTTAAATATATCACTTTGGCTATCAATGACCTCTAAGCGAGTACCACTCTCAAAAAAAAAGTTGGCCACAAGTTTACCTCTTAGTGATAGCTCTTGGTTTTCCTCACAGATGGGAACTACTCAATCAAGAAGGGGCCATTACCTATTTTTTTGGTAGGTCCTCTCAATGGGCCAACTACTTTGGGGTTCCTATGGTACTCCTAATAATTTTTAGGGATTTCACCCAAGCACTTCCCATAGTAATGCGGTCAAGTTTTTACCCTCATCTAAAATAGATTATTGTGTTACAAAAAAATACCAAAATAAATTATGCAGTAGAATAGAGTTATTTCTAAAAAATTATTTAAAGGAATTATGCAGAAGAATAGAGTGAAGACTTTCTAAAGGAAATAAAATTTTGGCCCTAGAAAATTCTATGATACCAAATGAGAGGATCCTCTTGCAACACATTAATAAAAATACATGAAATAATATAATTATAAAATGATCAGAAGCACTGAAAAGATTATATTTATTGCAGGCCACTTCGAGGGGGCAACCTCCTTTGAGTAAGCTCAATAAAATAAATTCATGGATGCATTCTTTGGCCTTAACACTTACTTATATACTAAGTATAATCTAAGAAACTACTACTTCCCATGAATGTGGGATAAAACATAATGCTCATAGGATGACTTAAAAAGCATATGTATCTATGAAAACTAATATACTAACAAATTAAAGAGAAGGGATCACATGGGTTCCTAAAAAACCACTCTATAGTAATGAATTATTCTTGGGATGGTACTTATATGAGATAAAAGGGTTGTCTGGTACTTCCTCAAAGCAAAAATCTTGAGTAGACTATATTCTATGAACTCCATGCTTCTCTATTTACAGGGCACTCAGGGTTTCTCAAAACTTATGGGAGAGCACACCGTAACTTATTTTGGAAGGGAATGAAAAAGGAAATTTAATAGATGGTGGATGAATGTGATACATGTCAATGCAACAAGGGTGAACCACACTCATTCCTATGTCTATCAAACCCTTTCCCATAACTACTAGGATTTGGATAGATATTTCTATGGATTTCATTGAAGGGCTCTGTAGACACCTAAAAAGTGTCTAACCCTTGGTCTTCCTCTCTCCCCTTGGTCCCTTGCCACTTCGACTATCCCTATCCTACCTAAGTCTTATTAATTGAAAATAATCATCTATTTTTAATTAATAAGTCCATTTTTCCCTCTCCTCGCCACCTCGCCACCCTAG
Organism: Torreya grandis; assembly: GCA_037957365.1. NCBI lineage: Eukaryota > Viridiplantae > Streptophyta > Pinopsida > Cupressales > Taxaceae > Torreya > Torreya grandis. Next base: position 260,066 of record JARHVA010003322.1, on the reverse strand, counting down.
GATACCCTCCTTGGATCCCCTTCATTCCCCACATGGCCATTTAATGCCTTAGACTCCCATTCCAACCTCTCCTCTCACCCATTTAACCCCTGTCGACCGTTTCATCCTCGCATTCATTGGACCTGGCGGCTAGGAAACGGATAGAAGGCTATTTTTAGCCTTTTTCTGGCCTTTTAGCCGCCGACGTCGATCAGTCCTCGGCCGACGTCGGCGATATTGCCGGCGTCGGCACCCTTCATAACGGTTTTCTTCACCGTTATCTCTCTCTGGTTCTGCTTGGATTCTCTTCGCTCTCTGCGTCTCTCTCTCTGGCATCCCGACTCTTGAACCTTCGTATCAGACCCTTGCATCCGTCCTCTCACTTGACCTCCCTGCCAATCAATCTGGCTCTCTCCCACAGGTGCACAACAAGCTTCTGCAAGTGAACAACAGGGATTCTTCATCAGCAACAGGTTTCAACAAGCGGCAACAACAACACCTTCTTCAGCAGGGCACAGGTATGTTCTCTGTTTGTATTCTTTATGCTTTTTAGTTATCATGTTTTAAGCTATATTCAGCTCTTCTACCCCCCCAGATAGTTAACCAAACCAAATAGACCCAGATTCCTATCTCCCAGATTGGCTTCCTCTATCTCCCTATCCCTCTCTGTCCTTCTGACTAAAACCATCCTAAAACCAGGCCCAGAGCAGACTCAGACCTTCGTCCACAGACCCGTCCACAGACCAAGCCCGGCCCGGACTCTGTCCCAACTCGACCAGAACCTGCCTAAACGCCATCCAAGCCTATTGCCCCGACCGATGCCAGTCATTACCCCGACCAACGTCGACAGACTAACCGACATCGGCAGACCAGACAACCGACGCCGGTAAGACCACCGACGCCGGCGACTACAACCAGTTTGACAGCTTCTTCCAGGTAAGCCTTTGCTTCCTTGTCTCTTTCAGTTTGCTATCATTTTAGTCTATTTTAGCATTCTGTCTTTTTATCAGTCATTTATCTCTTTATCAAATAGTGGGTTGACCTCCCTCAAGGAAGTTCTCATACTTCTGGGAACAAGCTCTTGCTTGGTAACCCACCGCCTATCCATCTAACATCCTCTTGTCCAAGTTCTTTTTTTCTTGCAGGTGTCATTCCTCCACAGCCAAAGAGGGGTGCTCACAAGCGTCTGGATTTACAGTGCGCAATCTTTAGTCCAGGTACTTCCCAAGCCTTGTCCATTACTACTTTTTAGTTTCTTCTTTCTCTTAGATCTAAAAGCGAATTTTGAGTGGAAACAGGCTCCCTAAATTTGAAGGGAAAATAGTGATCTTGGTTTTGGTTGATCACCTCTCTAAATATAGTCATTTCCCCCCTAAACCATCACTATACTACCTCCACAATCCCACAAATTTTCTTGGACCAGGTTTTCCATCTTCATGGCATTCCTTCTTCCATTGTCTTAGATCATGATGCAACCTTCACCAACCATTTTTGGATAGAACTATTTCAATGCACCAACACCTAACTGAAGATGAGTTTCAGGTATCATCCATAAATAGATGGCTAGACTAAAACTATCAACCAATGCCTAGAAACTTTCCTTTATTTCTTCACCTTAGAATAATAACACTAGTGGGAAAAGTGGCTTCCTCTCACCAAATGGTGGTATAATACCTCCTATCACACTTCAATAAAAATGATTCCTTATGAATCAATCTATGGTCAAGCACCACCAATACTCCTTACATAAAACCCTAGTAGTTCACCAATTTAATCAGTCAACATGTTTCTTCAAACCTAGGATCATATCCTTAGCACACTAGAGGATAATATTCATATGGCATAAAATAGAATGAAACAACATGATGATAAACACCATTATGAGTGCACCTTTCAAGTAAGTGATATGGGTTTTATTCACATATAACCATACAAACAATCCTCTCTAAAAATCAAAGGGCATCATAAGCTAGCTCCCAAGTTCTATGGGAAATATAAGGTTCTCCAAAAGATTGGGTCAGTTGTTTATAAGATGAAGCTCCCACCTTCTTTTTGAGTTCATCCAATGTTTCATGTCTCTTTTCTAAATAAATATCTTGGCATAAACATCAGAGTATAGAATATTTTAATAGAACTTGATAATGAAGGATCCATCCTTCTTGAATCAAAGGCCATCTTGGATAGGTTAACATGCCAAATTTGCTCCCACTTCATCACAAAGGTATTAATTTAGTGGTATAGAATGTAATCAAAGGATGCAATATGGGAACCACTCTTTCATATTCAACATAAATTTCCACATATACATATTTAAGGACAAATATTTTTTGAAGAGGGAGGGGATGTTAGGACCCTGTGCCACCTCTTCTCTTCACTTTGTTAGTATATTAGTTGTTATGGATGCATATGCTTTGTAATTCATCTCATGAGCATTTTGTTTTATCCCACATTCATGGGAAGTAGTAATTTATTAGATTAGACTTAGTATATAGGTAAGTGTTGAGTCTAATAGAGGCATCCATTAATTATTTATATTGATTTTTCTCAAAGGAGGTTGCCTCCTCGAAGTGGCCTGCAATCAATATAATTATTTTAGTGTTTTTACTAATCATAGAAATTTGTTATTTGATATATTTTTAGTAAATTAATATATTATTTTATCCATTTTCATTAATTTTTTGCAGGAGGATCCTCTCATGTTATGATTTTTTTGTTAATCTGATATAGCTCCAATAATTTCTTGAGGCATATGCAAACTTTTCCCATGACTTTGAACTATTTAGACACCATAAAAACCTATTACTTGCATATAAGACCCCAAAATGACCCTTAAGTGACTCATATTGACATAAGACTTAATTATCCTATGACCAATGATAAAATGACATTAAATTACATCAAATAAAATATTAAACACTCTATGACACTATGCTAGACCCCTATATAATTTTTTGACTATAGGGGGGTTGACCCATTCTTAATTGTGGTCAAAATGGTCATTAATGGTTTCATGGATCTCTATCAGGAGTGATCTATACTCTTCATAACAATAAGAGACTTCTTCTTGGAATTTAGTTTATTCTTCTGGAAGCACTTTTTATCTCTAAATAAACATGGGCTTTAGGGGTATATTTATGTACCCAACTCCTAAATACGGATATTACACTACTCAACCTTTTTCCTTTTTTTCTCCTCTAGATGTGATAGCTTTTAAATTATTTCAATTATTGATGGGCTTGTTCTGCATTAGCTACATCATCTAGATAAACATGTCAACAAGGTAGTTTTTTGTTGAGTGTGGAGCCCTTTGGGGCTATCACATGACCTTATTGGTACACTTTGGGGGCCTAGAGAGCTCCAAGGATGTGGGGAATGCATTTTTCCTTTTGCTCCTCATGTGGGTAAAAGTTATTAAATATTTATTTAATAAATATCATGTATTCTTCCATACTTGTTGGAAGTGGGATTGATTTCCTTGTTCTAGGGAATTAATTGTTTATTTAATATTTCTGTGATGCATTAGGAGAAATTTATTAAATGATGTATGTAATAATTTTTATGATGCATTAGGATAAATTATAAAATGATGTATTTACTTATTTATATAATATATTAGGAGGAGAAAAATTAGTAAATGCAATATTTAATAATTTCTTGATGTATTATGGAAGTGGATTAGACTTCCACATTGGAAGTTGTGCCATTTGGATAGGAATGGGATGTTCTTACTCTAGAGACCTTTTAGATATGCATTAAAAGGTGGAATGTGGAATGTAACTTCATGGATAGAGCTTAACTTGTTGGAGGATGGTGAATTTTCTCTTTGAAGGATGTTTTCTACACCTTTTGTTATTTATACAGGGTGTCGTGTGACTTATGAGAGGTTGTTAATATTTTTATTTGTAGGTGTGGCTTTTGGGAGACAGAGTCAAAAGTGAAAGTGTTTTTCAAAGTGTAGGTGTTCATTTATATGGTGTGGTTTAGCATCTTGTGAGATACAAAAAAGTGTAGGTGCAGGTGAAAGTGTAGCTTTTTATGTAGCATTTTTTATAGGAGATTGTTTTTATATCTGTGAGATTTCATTGTAATCTTGTTTTAGATTACTAATTTATTTGAGGACTTTCTTGGTGGATGTAGCCCACATTGGGTGAACCAAGGTATATATGTGTTATGTGTTTTTGCTGGTTTTGTTCTATCCATTTATGCTTTCATATTATGTTGCGGTTTGAAGGAATTATTTTTGCATAATCAAATCTTATTTTTCACACATTTAAAATATATTTTTGTAATTTTATGGTGGTTTAGAAATCAGATTTACATTCACTTAATTCCTAAAACTTTTCCCTTGACTCAGCTCATCAAATCTTCTTGTTGCATTAGATTCTTTAGGATCTTATTTATCCTTTATTGTTTCTTTTGGTTGCAATCTCCTTTGCTCTCTTATCTTGTATATGGTTTCCCTATCACTTGGAAGCATCACACAACACAAAATCTACAGGCTAGATATATCACCAACTTTGATACCACTATAATATCCCCAAATGTGAATATTGTTAAATTTGGACTTTTACAATAATATCCCTTTCAAAAGGAACCTAAGACACTTGAAAATTCTAATTTTTAGGATCCATTAATAGACATACTAGACAACCACAAAAAATATTGTTACTCTAATACCTATTGAAATACATTCATAAAAGAAATGTATAGTATTGATTACAACACCAAGTCCCAACTAAAATATTTAATCAATCCAAGGAGAAGATTAAAATGATAACAATGAAGGATACAATATAAAAAAATAATCATAATAATGCCTTACAACATTAGGTAACAAAACTCATAACATACTCCTTACAATAATAAAAAACACAACTCATAACATGAACACTACCAATTGATATATTATTTTAATCATGAAAAGTACATATATTACATGAAATATGAAATTCACACACACACACACAACTGAACTGGAGATCATGTACACAACACACTCTCTACACACTATAATTTTGGATATGCTTTGAATCCCAATTGTGATTTCTCAGTGAAACCACCATAACTAGTTAGTGTTAGGTTGTGGAGCTAAAAGCTTCACTCGGATGCAAACATGGAGGAGGGTGCTGAGTGTCACAGTCATTGACGTTGACAGAATCACCGATGTTGGGCATGGGTCGACAAAAACTAACTGACATCAATAGGAGTTAGTCGACATCGGTCACCTCTAGTTAGACAGGGACTGACGTCGATCGCCTGTGTGGTTTCAGAACTGGTTGTTGATGAACAGTCAGTTAGTTAAATGAGTTGTTTACATGTTAAAGATTGAGTCGAGTCTTGAGCCACAAGTCTAATTATTATATGCATGGGATCTATATAATAGACTCATGGGCTGTATTGTAAAGTGTAAAACTAGGAGAGTTCTTCCTATGGTGGAATCACAGAGGTTCTTCCAGGTATGTAAGATCAAGTTTGATCTACAGGGTGTTGCAAGATCATGGTGGAGATCTACATGTGATAAGTAAGATCAGGTTGGTCTGCAGGGGTGTGTGTATGTGAGGGTCAAAAGGAGATCTGTAAGGGAGCAAGATCCAAGGTGACAACAACACATCAAAGAGCAAGATCATGGTGAGATCTACTTGGAGTACTGATTCATACTCAGTTGTACTGGCAGTATTGTACTGACTAGTTGAGGTGAACAATAGCTCTGTGTTAGCTATTTGTTGTGACCTGTATTGAGAGAAGATTACTCTTGAGGGAAGATTACTGGTATGCCCACGAAGTGGAAGAAGAGTGTGATCTCTTTATTGTAATTTCCTTCTGTAATGAGTTGAATACAATTGTGTGTTGCATCATATTTTGTGTTATTTCTTATTTCTAGTTACTTGTACTTCTGGTTAATTCCACATTTAGTTGCTAATACAAAGGTAATCAAGTGTGCTCTTAATTTTGACAAGTTGTGTCAGAGCTTTATGGAACATAGGTCCTGTCAATTGGTATCAAAGTGAGGTTGGAGGTTCTCAAAGCGAGGTTTACTAACAGGTGGTTTAGATCTGGTTAGTGTTTTTGATTATAGGTCACTCTCAGGGGTTTCTAATTGAGTGGGAGTATAACAATGGTAGAAGAAGGTAAGCTGAGAATTGATAAATTTAGACACAGGCGTAGCAACACAGGGTGTGTGGTGGTTGGTCTTCAAGATTAAGCTTGAAGAGGAATACAAGCCAAGATACAGATTAGACAATGTACTGGTATAGGTACAGGTGCAGTTGTTTATCTCCAAGTGGGAGATTGTTAGGTTGTGGAGCTAAAAGCTTCACCTAGATGCAAACATGGAGGAGGGTGCTGAGTGTCACAGTCACCGACATCGGTAGAATCACTGATGTCAGGCATGGGTCGATAGAAAGAAACCAACATCAGTAGGAGTCAGCTGAGATCGATCACCTCTAGTCAGATAGGGACTGACATCTGTCACTTGTGCAGTTCTAGAATTGGTTGTTGATGAATAGTCAGTTAGTTGAACGGGTTGTTTGCATGTTAAAGACTGAGTCGAGTCTTGAGCCGCAAGTCTAATTATTGTATGCATGGGATCTATATAATAGACTCATGGGCTGTATTGTAAAGTGTAGAACTAAGAGAGTTCTTCCCATGGTGGAATCACAGGGGTTCTTCTAGGTATGTAAGATCAGGTTTGATCTGCAGGGTGTTGCAAGATCATGGTGGAGATCTACATGTGATAAGTAAGATCAAGTTGGTCTGCAGGGGTGTGTGTATGCGAGGGTCAAAAGGAGATCTATGGGGGAGCAAGATCCAAGGTGACATCAACACATCAAAGAGCAAGATCATGGTGAGATCTACTTAGAGTACTGGTTCGTACTCAGTTGTACTGGTAGTATTGTACTGACTGGTTGAGGTGAACAACAACTCTGTGTTAGCTATTTGTTGTGACCTGTATTGAGAGAAGATTACTCCTGAGGGAAGATTACTGGTATGCCCACGAAGTGGAAGAAGAGTGTGATCTCTTTATTGTAATTTCCTTCTATAATGAGTTGAATACAATTGTGTGTTGCCTCTCATATTCTGTGTTATTTCTTATTTCTAGTTACTTGTACTTCTGGTTAATTCCACATTTAGTTGCTAATACAAAGGTAATCAAGTGTGCTCTTAATTCTGACAAGTTGTGTCAGAGCTTTGTGGAACATAGGTCTTATCAGTTAGGGATGATATTTCACCACAAACCAAAAATATTATGAGATTTTTTTTCCTCCAATATATCTACACTTCAAGGGTTTTCTTCCTAAGAAAGGAGGAAACTGAACACAAAGTTTAAGCTCTGAAAATAAGGTGTTTATGATTTAACAAAAGATAAATTTACAAAGGAGAGAGTTACTACGTATAGAATTTATAAGAAGAAGAGAGGATATGAGATAAAATCTTCAAGTGGAGGAAAAATGTGCCACCCTCCATTTCAAGCATATTAACCACATGTGAAGTGTTTGCCTTGTGATAATGAGTCAAGAAAGAAGAGCACTAAGGGGGCCAAGATTAGCCACCCCATGTGACTCTAATTTTGGTGCCCCACCTTCACACATTTGAGAAATAGTGTGGTGTTTGTCCACATATGAAAATAGTCAAAAGGTGTATCTCATGATCATCCACCCTATTTTGTCTTTGTTTCCCACCTTCCATGTGACACCAAAAATGTTGCCCCACTTCCACATGTGAGACAAATCTATAATAGTGAACTATTATATTTTTTCCCATGTGCACATAAGATTCTAAGATAAGTTTCTATATTATTTTTAACCATATAAGACATGAAAATCATGAATATAACATTGGAATGTGCCCCATATCTCTCTCATGTGATTCACCCAGCAGGTAACTCATTAAAGAAAAAAGCCTATCCATTAGTGGGATGGTATGCCCCCTCTTTTATAATAACCTTTTGTTAGTGAAAGATTCCCTATGGGTCTTGCCACATCATTCAAAATACATCTCACCACTATGCTACCTCACCACTATACCACATCACCATGCAGTCATTATGACTAGTAACCATGAATATTACTTGTGAATAATGATCTCACTCCTGAGCTCCTTGTACTCCTTGATGAATATCATAACTAATCCCTAAAAGAACCAATGGATTCATCTTGATCCCCTAAACTACCACTAATTGAAATATATTCCAAAAATGATGGTAGTCTCTAAGAAAGTTGGAGCTTCCAAAAATGTTGGAAGGCTATAAAAAGGGGGCATTATAGTTTGTCAGAAAGAATACCACCTTCTATGAATAATGTTTGTTTGAAGTTGAAACCATTTGAGTATACTTTTAGAAATGGGGCCTACCATGGTTATTTGGATACATATGAATTTTACCTAAGTAATTAGCATCTTGGATTTCATACTTGCTCATGCCTTTATCAATAATTTTGAATTCGAATGGAGGAGATAGTGTGGTTTTATAATTATATGCTTGACTATAGATGGATTATCTATGAAAGTGGATGTGGATGGCATATTTAACAAACCACCAAGTGGAGGTGTTTGAAATAATTTATTAGGATGGATGTAGTTTATATCTTGGGTGAATGCTCAATAGGAACATATGTGCCTTTGATAAAAGGGAGATAATTAGATTTTTTATAACTCCCTTCTAATAATTTCTAAAATTGGAAGGGTTAAACATCACCAATTATGGTTAATTATACCATCATGAAAACAATTCAAACAATTTTTTAAAGTGAAGTATATAGCATTCATAGAATAGATCCATAGATTTCCAATTAGTAAATTATATGCTAAATCCATGTCAAGCACATGAACTGATGTCTCTTGAATGATATGCCCCACCATAAAAGGAAGATATATGGTACCCATATACTCATGCTCATTATTTTCATATGACTTAATGGTAATAATATTTGCCTTTAGAGATATTTTATGATATCCCAAATGTTTTATTAATCTTAATGTACACAATTTCAAAGTTGAGCCATTATCTATAAACATGCTTTTTACTTTGTGTCTAGAGATTATGACTTCTATATACAAAGGTAAATTATGTATAGATTGCATAGGAGAGACATCAGAATCACATAGGAGAGACATCAAAATGATAAAATGTAACTTGATTTTTAGTTGATAAATTTCTAAATAACACTTGAAAAATTGATGGATTGATGCCTTGAGGGACTCTTGATTCTTAGAGGAGTTTATAAAATATATATTTATATATAGGGGAGGTTATGAGAATCTCTAAAATGGATATATGAATGGGTGTCTTCTCATTATGGTCTATGATTTTATACTTACTCTTAAGTGAGAAAGCACTTATGATGGTAATCTTGGTGCACATTATGATAACAACACAATCTTGGGATTTTATGATAATGATAACAATATGATAGCTTATATAATCAACACGATTGACTATAGAGTCAAAAGGATGATTAGTTTGATTGATATTACTTTCTTGAGATTACTCATGTTTTTGTTTACCATATCCTTGCTCATGTTTGGTAAATGTATCTTTATATATGCACAACTTTTAGTTATTGGATGATGTGAATAGTTTAGCTTTAATGGTTATATCCCCATGATCTATGAGATATTTCACATAATGTTTTAACCTCATACACTGATTAGTTGAATGCCCCTTAATCACATGGTATTCATAATATGTGTCATAAGAATACCACTCAAGTTTAGTAACATTTTATTTGAAGGGTTTGGTGTTGGGATAAATGATTATTTTTACTTGGCCTAAATTTTGAAAATTTGATTCATAAGAGTCTCCCAATTGAGTGAACATATGCTTACAATTTTATCATTTTTGTCAACCATAGATTATTGTGATGTGGTTAATAGGATGTGGGTTTTGATATTACTTGACATTTAGCACACCATCAACTTTAACATTTTTATTTTGATGAAGAAATACAATTTATCAATTTGATTTGAGGAATTGTTGTCGTGTTTGAAAATTTTGATAACACACTTAGTAATTATAGTTCATTTAAATTTAACTCCATTTTATATGATTTTATCAAATGATTTTGGACAAAGAAGTTACGAGTGATGCCCAAAATCTGATTTAAGGTTGTTCATGAAGATAGAAATGAGTTCTTTTTCCATAAAAGACCATGGAAAATAACTTGCTAATAACCACCATATTTGTAATAAAGAGGTAAAGGTTTTACCATTTTGTTGTTTAGTGTTATAGATATCAAGCACGATCAATTACTTTTCAACAATATATGAAAAATGACAAACAAAATTTTAGAATAAGTATTCAAAGGTGGTGATTGATCCTTTGGGTAAATGTGAGAACCATTCTAGGGCTTGACCTCCTAGATTATGTGGAAAGAGCCTTAACATTAATTCATTACTATAGGTAACCTCAACACATGCCATATATAAGTCTTTAAAATGTTTACTAGGATCACCCTTATCTTTTTCCTTGTAAAATTTAGGGAGTTCAAAATGTTTGGGAAAGGGTGTTGTCATATTTTTAACATCATATAGACAGGGACAAATTTCCTCAAACTTTTATTGTTTTTTCTTAGAAAAGGTACTATCTTGCAAGCCTTGGACCTTATCGTTCATTTTTTTCCACTCTTGAATGAAGTGTGGTGAGAGTTTATTACTTTGGCTTGAATAGGTAAACATATTGGAAGTTTTGACACATAAATGAGTTTGAATTAGTGTTAGCTTGTGAAAATGAATATTGATTATGGGATGGATTATTGATGAATTGATTAGGAAGTATACTAAAAAGTGGATCTATGGAGAAGTTTGGATTTATTGGGTTAGTGGAAAAGTTGGGATCTATTTGATTTGGATTGGTGGTGAAATTAAGATTTGATTGATTAGTGAATACATTTAGATTAGTTTGATTTGTAAATTAAGTTAGTTTGGTTTAATTTGGAGATGTATTTATAAATGTGTTTTGTCTCAATTTTGGATTTGGAAAATTATGTGCACCAAAATTTTTATTTGGATGTGTTAGTGTTAAAGGGTTGATGTTGATTGATGGTTGAATTGGTGTATATGGTTGGGTTTATATTATTGAGTGTTTTATTTTGACGTGATGAAACTAACCCTAAAAAAGAACTTGGATTTGAAAATTAATTTGGTGCACTTCCTAAAGATTTTTTTGGATGTTGGTTGATGGGTAAAATTGAAAAAACATTCAGGTTTGGATTTGAATTTGATTGATTGATAGGTGAACTATAATGAGTATTCAAGTTCAGATTTTGATTTTGATTTGAATGATTATTTGGTGAACTATGGAAATTCATATTTTAATTTATTGGAAAACATGAATTAGTATTAAAGTTTAGATTTTATTTATTATTGGTGGGTAAACTTGAATAAGAATTCAAGTTTGGATTTGATTGATTTTTGGTTGGTAAAATTGAATGAGTATTCAAATTTATATTAGATTGGTATATATTTGGTAAACTTGAATGCGTATTCAACTCTGGATTTGTTTTGTTGATGATTGGTAAACTTGAATAAGTATTCAATTTTAGATTGGATTGGTTTTTGATTGGTATATGGTAAACTTTAATAAGTATTCAATTTTATATTGGATTGGTTGATGATAGGTAAAATTGAATGAGTATTCAAGTTTAGATTGGTTTGATTAATGATTTGTAAACTTTAATAAGTAATCAATTGTAAACTTGAATAAGTAATCAAGTTTTTATTGGATTTTTTTATGATTGGTTAGATGGAAAGGAATTCAAGCTCGGATTTAGATTGATAAATAAGGGTGTATTTAAATTCACACTCAAACTTATATTTGGGTTGGAACTTTGGTCAAGAAAAGAATTATTTGTCTTATTAGCTTGGAGGTTTTTAATCTCTTGGTTTATTTGATGGTTATGGGTCTCCATATAAAACCCATGACTTTCTTGGGATGATTCCTCAGTAAGGATGGATTCCCTTTTTCGTGAGAGACTTAAGGATTGGAGTGGGATGAACCAATGAAAACCTTGATATATTATAGAGAGCCTTGTTATGTGTATTGATATTTGACAAGGGATGAAGACTCCTTTCTATCAAGTAAATGGTGTGGGTTTTGAACATCAAAATTGAGTGGAAGTTTTTCCCCTAAAATCAAATCTTGGAGTAAAACTTAATTTTTATTGGATAAGATGTATTGATTAAATTGGGAAGGAGGCAATATTACCTTAGGACTAAACTCATCTTGATAAGGTACTTCCTCTTTTTCATTGTCATAGATTTTGTGTATTTCAACATAGTGACCTTGGTTTTATTGACTATAAAATTGAAAGGGGTCATTGCCAAAAGGCTCATCCCTCAACCTATGATTATTAAACATAGCCATGTGCCTTGTGATAGGAGAAATTTCTAAGGGAAATTTTTTAACTCAAAAAAGAAAAAAATATAAATACTTGACTCTAAGAAGTTGAAAGGCCAAAATGACTAAAAGTTGATTGATAACAAAATATATTGAGTTTTTGATTTTAGGACTCAAATTATGATTTTTTTAATTTTTAAAAAATATTTTGGGTTACTTCTTGATTTAAAATACTCAACATATTTTTTATTTCAATCAAATAATTTTAACATGTGATATTTCATAAATAAACAAACAAGTTATACTCTAAACACGCATGCATTGCATAAAATTGGAGAAAAACTATGCAAAATGACTTGAATAACTCATAGGATTTACATGCCCCTTGATTTTACATTACATTATTTGTAGCCTAATATTTTAAGTCAATAAACATAGAGGATACTCCCATTAACATGGCCCATTAAGCTTGGTTTTAAAAGTTCATAGAAATAAGCTTATTAGTGCTAACCACTAACTAATGCACTACAAATTAGATGGTAAAATAACTCACCTAGGCTTAAGGTTTAAATGGGATTATTTAAGGGATTAATATATATACCTTTCATCACATTATGGCCTAAAAATATGGAAGAATCTTATTTGATGAACACACATAAATATGTCTAGTCCCAATGTGTCCAACAGAACTATAATATTTTAGTGTATTGATGTCATAAAAATTAAACTTTGAGTAAGGTTGTCTAAGGCTTGAGTATTGGAGGATGAAACACCATCAATTCATGATGAACTTAAAACACACCACTGCTTAGAAAATAAAAAAAAAACTCTAACTTAATTTTTTTACCCCACTGATACATGGTGTTGCCCTATTGCATGGTGTTGAAATCCATAGTTGATAGAGCCCCTAATAAAATAAAATAAATAAGACTTAAATTTACCTTTGATTCTCAAATATAATCACCAATTTTATGTCAATATAATATCATAAACACAAGTAGGTCTTGGAAAATAAAGTTTTTATAAATTTTATTTTTGATTTTTTGAGTATCGTCACTATTGTAACACCATAGAAAAGAGCATATGCAACAAGTGTCACACAAAAAAAATTGATTAAAATGTAAATGGTAATTAACTTTAAATATTAAAATGTTATATAATTACTACTAAAACTGAAAATTATGAAACAAAAATTATTTGAAATCATAAAATAAAACAAGAGAACTAAAAACTAAATTAAAGCTTGATTTTGGCTAGTTTTCTTTGGTTTGTCTTTGACTAACAGGCTGCAAAAAAACGTTAAAAGTTATTATGTGGATAGAAAATAAAGGTAACTTATAAAAATTATCTAAAAAGAATAGAAAATAAAAAATTAATTTTATAGAATAATTTTATGGTTACACAATCAGGAAAAATAATGAATTTGTTAGCAATTAGAAAATCAGACAACTCGAAAATAGAAAGTAAATATTTACAAAATAATGTTTCTATTTTGAATGATTTTATAATGATTTAAATAAAATTTATGATGGATTCACTACTATTTTTGACAAAATTACTAAATTTCAAAATGATTTCATTATTGTTCTAGATGAATTCACTGAAGTTCATGATAATTTTATTATTCTGCAAAAGAAAGTTAAACAGAAAATAGAAAACATGACTGAAACAAAAAGGGATGAACACACACATAATGAGAAATTCAAAAAAAGTGAATGGAAAAAACATGTGAATGAATTCATTATTTGTTGTAACGATTTTTTTGTTATACAAAAAGAATTAGTTATTTTGCATGTTTATTTACAACAAACTCAAAACTCAGGAAATTAATCTGAAATAACATACAAAAAACTTCAAGATAAGTGTTAAATGTATATTCATAATAATATTAATAAAAATAATAGACATGAATCTCTAAATGCACTTATGATGTAAAAGATAAGGGACAAGGCCCCATCAAGTGTGCCAAAATGTATAGGTGTAAAATATAGAAAGCAAGCTAACTAAGAAAACATTTACAAATGAATTCTAATCTAAACTAAAATAAAACTAACTTAAAAGATAGATAAAAAATGATAATATAAAATTAAATAAAATACTTACAACAAAAAATACATTTTTATCACCTTCTCCATTATGTGATCAAGGTTGTATTTATTGTTGGGTGCTAATGTGGATGCTCAACTCCTTTCCAAAGTAAAGAGAATTGGGTAGTGTTTTGGGATGCAATATGATTAAGAATGATTTGATTCAATTGAAAATTTTGATATCACTTCATTATCTTGAAGGTGATGATTAAAAGTGATGGATTACACATCAATTTATAGGCTTATAAGAGGTTAATCAAATGATTGAAGATTATTTGAATATGTTGAATTATTAAAATAATTAGCAGTGAGTAACTAATCCTCATCCATGAGGATGATGACCAATTATATGGGTTGAAAATAATGGAAAATTGATTGAGTGAGTCAGAAATAACAAGTCAAGTTAGTTGAAAAGTTAAGATATGACTCAAAAGTTGGTTTAAATGTTCTATGACTCATGAGGTGGTTTAGGAAGTTGAGAAATCAGTTGGATGAGTCAACACATGGTTGAGACAAACATGAATGATGTCTGGGTGAGGTGAAAAATCCATATTTTAATTAGTTTTGGAGGAAAATAGGTGTGCATGAATATAATTAATTAATTAAGAATTAATAATTTATTTGAATTTTGGAGGGAAATGATCTTAATTTGAATTTAAATTGGGAATGGTGATGAGCTCGTGTGTCAAAGTGAATTTTGACACTAAATGGTGAAATTTAGGTGTCTATAATATTATACTCCTTTTTCAAACTTGTTGCCTTCATTAACTAGATTTCAACTTCCAGATTTGTTATTGCTACAATTTACTCATTTTCCTCTAATGGATGATATTATTCCACTCCACTCAATGTTCCCTCAAAATTTGCATCATGTGCATTCAATTTCACTTATTTCACAAACACCTTTATGCCTTCTAAAGGAGATGCTTTTACTATGCCTTATTTCACTAAGGCTTATTCAATCTACTTCAAGGTTATCTTATTCCAATAGACCTTCCTCATCTTCATTCATAAAACATATAGTGTGATTTATTCTCTCCTCTTTATTTATTTCTCATTCCTTACAATAGAAATATCTTCTTCCATGTCATATAGCATGAGTTTCATAATATCTTAATTCTCATTCAACTCCTCAACCTTTTATATAGGTAATAAATAACCACCCTTCCTCTTCTTCTTAGCATCAGCTTCCACTTGGGCTTGCATTTTCCTTAATAAAATATTTAACTTGATGACTTGAGTTGTACACTTCTCATTCATATCTTGCAAAATTTACCCTCTCACACATCTATGGCACTATTGTAACCTTTATTTTACAATTTAACATAGGTAATGTGATTCATGAACATCCATGTTCATATGTAATATTACATCGACTAAAAAAATATTATATTATGAAATTTAGCTAAGTTTGTTTTTTGTGCAAGTCTTTGATTATGTATGAATCTTTATTTGTAAGTTTATACAAGTTTGTTTATATACACAATTGTTATCTTATTTTGAATAATTTTTTGGAGAATTGAAAAAGAGAGTTTTAAAGGTATTTTGATCAATTTTAATAGTGAAAATATTTGTGAGGTGTTTATAAAGGTATATGATATCTTATGGATCATTAGAAAATTCACCATAGTCATTGGATAGTTTAGTTCCTTTCCACAAAATCATAAGAGTGTTACATAATTTATGAGATAAACTTTATCTTCAACACACAAGTATTACGATGTCTTACGGTAAGTTTGGAGCATGACATTGACATCAAGAGCTAGTATATCATCAGTATAGTTAATCCAAAGCTTTTATATTTGGTGTAACATTACTGCACATTCCAAACCCATTTAGGAACCTTTCATTAATGTGTGGTAAGATTCATGATAGATATAAGGACTGTAGTAAGACAACACATTAATTTGATGTTATTCTACCTATTATTTGAACTATCTTACTTATAGAAACATTTAAGGGTCATGGTAATGTAACAAATCAAAAAGAGTATAATTCTCATCAATCTAACAAATTATTGTTGGATAAATTGTATTGGAATAACAAAAAGACATAACACATTACTTATGATGTGTTATGGACATCGAGTTGTGTTACTTTTTATTATGGTCTATTGTGATGTATTATCATCAAGATTATTGTAAACATTTTAATTTTAATTGGTGGTTACTAAACACTTAATATAGGTATGTGGGCATTTACATCTTTATAAGCATTCACTTACACTTATGTTAGGGGAGATTAGAGGCTAGAGAAAGAGAGAGGATGATCACATATCATAGTGACTAATTTGAGATATAGCTAAACTTGAAAATACCATGAGTTTAAAAGTAGAGATATGTGGATATGATGCTGTAACACATCTTATTTGATATTGTTGTGTTATTTCCATTATATGTGCCTTGGAATTTCCTAATACTATAATCAGTAAATATATGAGTTATTTTTATTTCATTTTGATTACATTTTGTATTATAGTATGTAATTTTGAATGTTTCATCATCTTAGAAATATCTTAAGTGAGATACCTAATTATGACTGCATTGGTATCAAATGAAGCTTATTATCCTTACATGTTATTATTTATTTTCAAATTTATGAGTGTCTATAGTAATCAGCTATATAGATATTCCAAAAATATTTTTGGATAGAAGGTATAAAGAGGAAAATTAAATATCCTTATAGGATTTTTATTTTTAAGGAAATGACACTAAGAGGTAGGTTAAATTAAATCAGGCAATGAGCAATTAGATCACCAAGACTTGTAGATTTGGCATGATTGATGACAGATATGAAATCTCAATTAAAGGTTATGGATATAACATAATGATTAGGTGTTGTGGTAATGGATGATGAAATAAATGTTGAAGTTTTAAAATAAGTTCCTAAATATCAAATCGTAGAAGAAGAGGTGGAAGAACTTGAAGATCAATTGTAGTGAGTTGTTGTAAGAATGAATAGTAAACCAAAGTTGGACCCAAAAATTTATCTTATAAGTTTGAATCTTGAAGAGCTCAATGACTGGATCATTGAGTTGGATAAGCATTTTAAGTATGAGAGTAAGGAATATCCCAAGCTAGGTAATCATGATAAAATTAATTTGAAAGGTCACACATCCTTATAGAGGAAATTGTTATAGGTACAATCACTAACAAGGGGTGAATAAATGATGTAAGATAATCTAATTAAATTTAAAACTCTTAAACATTCAACATACATCAACTTGGTCAAGCAACATAAACATGAAATCACCTACATCCAAAGCGTACATAACATCATACATCACATGAACACATCATATATGTTGGAAACTTGGTGGATAAAACCCATTGAACCTTGAAAGATGGAATAAAATCATATAAAACAAGATCCAACATTTATACCAGCATTAACTGATCAAGGAACACCCATCCCTTAGTTTAGTGAGACACCAATCCTATAAGGAGATACTGCCCTTGTCTAGCTGAACACCCATAATAACTAGAGCTTTATCAAGATTAATATTAAAAAGAGGAACCAACCCCTTAGGAAACCAAGAACCCACTCATATACCTAAAAATATCACCTTGGATACTTATTTTTACTCTTCAATTGATAATGATCACCTTTTTTTGTACTCTTCTCTCTCAACTACCTTTAGGGCTAACTCACTCAAACTACCTCTTCTAGGCTCATTAGGTCCAATGACCTATGTGACCTCCTACATAAAATTGATAAAATAAGCATGAATGATCCTCTTAACTCTCTTATGGTCCTCATTAACTTGTACCATATCTTTCCAAGGTTATCTTCTTCACTTGAATCCACACCAACATAACTAACATAATTGGTCTAATTTGACCTTGTACTTATACCACTCTCTTCCTTTAACTCATCTCGATCGGCCAAGATAATTTACATATTTAAACCAAACTTCACATAGGTACATACAAATTTTACATGTGATAAACACACTTTTAATAAGCTATCCATTACTTCATTAACCCCAAACCACCATTAGGTCTTGGTAAGACCTAAAACAATTAGGCCTTCATACTCACACATTGCATGTGAGACTAAATGGACCTATTTCATCCTTTACCGATGATTAAAAAACATCAAATTTGTTTTTGAAATCCTATTTATTAGTCCCATATGTTTCCATTCCACCTGGAACACTAACTCAACACTTAAACCTACCAATTAGGTTTCCTTGCTCTTTAGGCCTTAAAACTCAATAAACAAAATCTCAAACTTCTAAAGCTATAAATCAAATATTTCACATAGACATATGATTATATCACATGGGTGAGCCATTAAAGACCTATATTAAACCTACATATTATAGATACACTTTAACACAATCTATAAGCACTCAAATCAACTCTCTAAGAATGACCACTTAGATTGGTCATAAATAGTCAAAATATAGTTATACTATTTTGAATATCCATATTGATCAAGAGAAAAATATGAAAAATAAATATTTATCCTAAGCCTTATATACTTAAAAAATATCTCCATGTTCATTTTATTCTTCAATTCTACTCAAAACTCTTCCAACTCACTCCTGCAACATGGTCACTTTATTTACCAATGTATTTAATAAACATAGTCAACTTATAAGCCTTTATTTATACTGAATATGGAATGGTAAAAGCTCCATAATCCATATATATATTAATAATAGAGCATAAAATAATTTAAAATAGTTATATCATCTTTAAACATCAAAATACTATCAAAAAATATTCAATTATCCTTCTCGGGTCATTTACAGAATATGGTCAAACATATATTCAAATTTGGAGCTTTATATATTTGAATTTATAAACATTAAAATATTATAATCAACTTTTTTTGGATGAAAATTGAATTTATTTACAAATTTTATTTTTACATCACCTTAAAATTCATCCTAAATCAAAAGTTATAAGCAAAATACTGAGCATTAGTTTTTCCTTTGTTAAATTCAAATGCCAATGATCACTATGTAATCATTAAACATCAGACACTTTGACCTCATCTCGTGATTCCAAGAAAATTTGACCAAATACACATCATAAATATCCTTTCAAGTAGCTTGGTCTTTATGTTGAAATTTTCACCATTTATCTTCGATCTGAGCTCCCACATTTGTGCTACTTGGTAGCTCTACATGCCTTCTACAAACCCTATACTATTCAATCAATGTATTTGTGCCACTTGAAAATTTTTAGTCCAATATGAGCATAATTTTAATTATTAAATTAATGTAAACTATTTATATCTAACTACACAATCACATTCTTACCATTGGATCTTTGTCTGCTAGATTAGGTGCTCACCGTTAGATCTTTATACAATCATACACTCACCATTGGATCCTTATCTGGTCAGATTAGATAATCATCATTAAATCTATGATCTGATTAAAATATCACCATAGATATCTTTTTTAAAATTTAGCTAAGTATGGGATCTTAGTAAACTTCTTCCTATAAGACTAATTTTTCACCTTAATAACTTTTTCTATGCTCAATCTCATGACCTAAAATTTGAACTATATGATCTCCTCACATAAGGGAATCTATAGATATATCAAATAGATCATGAAACATTCACACATATGAAATAATATTTCATCAATATTATTACTTATATTTATCTATCAATACAACTAATTGAATATAGGCACTTAATTTATTGCTCTAATGAATTCCTTTCACTTTCATAAACACTATAAACACTCATAACATTTCATAGGGTCTCTAGAACATGTCCATATCATCAATATCATCCATCAATTTCCTATCCAAGTCACACACTAAATAACCATGAAATAACATTGAAGCACACTTTATCATTTTCAAAATAACACACATGATACCTCATCAACAACCTTGGTCACCTTAGAGACATCATAGATAAACATTCAACAATCTCCTCCTTTGTCATTGTTGTCAACACCAATACAAATCATATGCATAGACTATGTCTTTCTTTTCAATCACTCTCTCCCCCTTTGACACAATGACAAAGTGGGATTAACTCCTAATCCTATAGACCTCAAAAAACTTCAAGGACCAATAATAGGAAAGGACCACTTATAAGGGATGATACAAACTCCCCCTAACATTGTGTATACCTCTTCTTACCTTGAGCTTCTTTAAACATGTTCCATGAATACATTCTTCTTTGATCATACATAACTTTTGAGCTTAGGCATCCTTTTGATAATTTTCTAACCATTTCTAATAATGATGAATCAACATAATTGAATTCATACTTTCTCTCTCAAATTCTACTACACAGTCATATGATCCTAGAACCTGACCATTTACAAAGTTCCACCTTTTTTTATAAATGAGCATTCAATACATTGTCAAAACACCTGACTTGGTTTGATCAATTCATCATATCAACATGCTTGAGTTCACATTTATAGCAAACTTATTCATATCTCCACCATGACTAGAACATCTCACAAATGTTTCACCTCACATTATGCACAACTCTTCAAGCCTTTCAAATAATCTAAATTAGCTCCTCCTAGTTCCATTGCATACTTGACATCTATAAAAATCTATGTATACACATAATATTTTCAAAATTTTATCACTTACTAACACTTTGCATTTTCTAGCAACCTATCAAGTCTTAATCTCTATGAGTGTATGCCTTAAGGGGTGTACCAAGAAAGGGGTGGGTATACCATCATTGCTTCAAAATATTGTTGTTCCTTTTTTCACTTTCCATCTACACATTAGCCTCCTAAAACCATGAACCTTAAGCTTATTCTTCTCATTCCTAACCATTCCTATTATTTGCCATAATTTATCCCTCTTTTCTTTAATTTATCTCCTTTTGACCTAAAAATGTACTAGGTTAACCATGGATGACCTAGTGCATTCTCAAGCTTCCTATTTATCAAACTAGGTTGACCTAGTTGACCTAGTGTAGTTTAGGGACCTTCTTAGCTTTCTTGGTTTGTTAGCCTTTTGACCGACCTAGCACAAACCTAGAGAGATAACCCCAAAAATGTGCTAGGTTGACTAGGGTGACCTAGCATAGTCGACATATCTGAATGATTTTAGGGTAAGACACTAATATATATATAAGGTCATTTAGCACCATTTAATAATAACAAAGAATTAAGTGAAGAAGTGCAAATGAAGATTTACATATTGACCATTCTACTTAGGAATAAAGATTTAAGGTTTAATACTTTATTTAGAGCTCTGATATCATCTTATAGATAATTATTTTGGATGATTAGATAGGCTATGTATCCTAGAGTTGATTTATCTTAGGTATCCTTACATACCACAATAATCTCTTATGAAACACCTTGGCCAAGGGGGAGATTGAGGCTTGACAGGTCCATCTTCAAAGGTAAGTATTCCTAACTTTATTCCTCCTTTGTAAGAGTAGATAGATAGTGCATTTGTATTTTTATCTTACATGTATTAGGATTTTTTATACATTGATGTAAGTATATGTATTCTATACATGTTTATTTTTTTATTTATAACCCCCACTTTGTGCCATAAGCTTTGGTGTGCACTAGATTAGATTTACTTTTCTTATTATTAGATTAAGTGAAATATTAAATCATAAGACTCTTTTCGGGTTGTTGTATGATATGTTAGACTGTAGGATTTAGAACCCTACCTCACAAGGTGTGTTATGACAAGTGATCCTCTAATTAGGTCTAACAGATCTTCACATTGGTCATGCTCCCACTTAATAATTGTATGCCCCCAATCATAAGTGTAGGTGTGTTCTATCACATCTAATTTAGGAAAGATTTATGGACATGATGAATTTTTGATTGCATACATTCTAGTGAAATTGACACAAATAAAACCCTTACAAGATTTATTTCACTTATTTTATCATCATTTTTATCATATATTTTTACATACTAGATTGATTTTGTCGACCTAGTTCTTTTTATCTGTGCATAGGTTTTCAAGAACATGCAATTAGATCGACTAGATCGACTTAGTATAGGTTTCAATTTTATAGACTTTTAGATTAGCCTATAGGTCAACTGGCTCAACCTAGTACATTTTCAAATTTCTAATTCAACCTACTAGGTCAACTAGATTGACCTAGTGTATTTTTAGTAAGTTCTTGTATAGCTTGATCGACCAACTCGACCCAATTTGTAGGTTTTTTATATTTTTTTTCCAAGGTTATTGATTAGTAATTTATTCATTTTTATCTCTAATCCAACAAGGTCAGTTTCTATTTCTTTGTATCTTTCCTTTTTTGTAATTCTTTTCATATTTTGTAATCTTTAAAACTACCCCTGCACAGTCAACTAGGTTGACCCTATAGACTTAGTTCTATGTTTTGTGTGCTATCTGAATAACTAGGTCAACTTGGATAACCGAGTTCATTTTCAAACCTTACTTCCACATTATAGGTTCGAACCTATCAAACCTATTTTGTGTGATTATGCATATAGTGTCTACATTATACCTTGTTTCAAAGTTGGAATTAACCTCTATATGCTAGTAATTAGTCTCACACTTTCTTTTCAGTTGCTTACATGCTTAGAATAACTCACATAGTCTAATTAGGTGGTTTTCAATTAATCACTTAGTTTAACTATTTCTATTTTATGCACACATGGCCAAATCACATAACATCAACAAGCATTTTAACATCTAACTACCCAAGCCAACCTACTTGGATCTCATCACCAAGGGGGAAGCCAACTTGATTCTTTGGTTAAGTATAAAGCATGGTTAATGGTATATTTTGGCTAAGCACCTGTTACC
This sequence comes from Torreya grandis, assembly GCA_037957365.1. Classification (NCBI taxonomy): domain Eukaryota; kingdom Viridiplantae; phylum Streptophyta; class Pinopsida; order Cupressales; family Taxaceae; genus Torreya; species Torreya grandis. Next base: position 236,919 of record JARHVA010003322.1, on the reverse strand, counting down.
CTTATTGTTTCAGTGTGTGAAGTGAGGAGGTAGGCCCTAATACCAATATTGTATCATTTCTACTATAGTTCCTTTCATCCTAAACTTAGCTTAAACTATCTTTAGATTACTATCTAGTACCTTGATTATAGTTAATCTCCCTTTCACATTTAAAATCATTCTTAATAATCTAATCAACATTATAGGTTGACTAATTAGCTAGCTTTACTTTTAAGTTGTTTTCTTGCTCTTTGATTAAATTGTGTGTGTAAAAACTTGCATTAGTACAAGGTTTTGCTTGGTGTACATCACTTGGATTTGTCAGCATAAATTTAATTGACTATTTTTTTTTTTAGTCATATAAAATGCAAAAATTAGTAAATTGAGTGTGGCTAATGACACCCAACCCTTAGGTCCCTCTTGCTTGCTCTCATAACCCTCATATGCATCTTTTCACTAATTTCTAATCATTTGTAGCCTTCTATACTTTATCCCAATTGAGCCAAACTCCTCTTTCTATGACATGTCCATCTCCTTAGGTCTTGTCTACTTAGAATAATAACACCACACTATGACTATAACACTAGTATGACTCCTGTCCATTTTGGCCCCAATGGTCAATTTCTTCTAGTTCCCCATCTTTCTCCTTGTTAGCCTAATGTGAGTACATTCAACCCATGACCACTAAATCCCTATTAAATCCCATTCAAATATCATTTTTAAAGGGTTAGAAAATATCACTAAGCAAGTAATAATATAAGCAACACTACTCAAACAATCTTTTATATTCTCTACATAAAACCAACCAACATATTTACAAGTTTATTCAAATCCTTACACTAGTCCTTAGCCACCTCAAATACATCTATTTTATCATTTTTACATCTTCATACACTAAATTTCATAAAACACATCAAGTGGGAGAACTACATATGGCTTGATCCCTCTTTAGAGTATTAGTATATAGGTAATGTGCCCATACAAGGGGTGTGCATATATGTTCAATGAATCTTACACACAATAAACTCCATCCTTTATTGAAATTGGTCAAAGCACAATATATTATAGGGTTTGAAGAAATAATATACTCTATAGGGAGATATACAAACTTCCAACTATTGAAAATTCATGTTTAAGGTCACACAAACTTGGTGAATAAAACTTAGAAAGCTCAGATCCTCAAGACAATAATTGCAAAGGTGGACTACAAAAATAGTACCAATCCTATTCACTTTTGATGCTCTTGTATAATCATAAAACAAAGTTTAGATCTTAGTTTATGATAGTGTCCCAATCCTGCACAGTGAATTCTAACCTCTGTCTCAATTGGATTAACTAGTTTTTAGCTAAGTCTTCTTTTCTACCTCTTATCACTATTTTTACAAAGGTCAAAATTGCAACCTAATGTTCACAAATTAGTAGATTAATTATTGCATATTTATTTACTGATTTTACTACTTAGTCCCTTTAACTAAACTAGGAATAATACACCAATATTCCCAAAATTGTTAAATCATTTGATGAATTTAGAAAATATTGGTGTATTATTCCTAATTTTAGTTAAAGAGTATGATTAGTAAAATCAATAAATAAATATACAATAGTTAAGCTACTGATTTATGTAAATTAAAATTGCAATTTTGAACTTTCTTAAAATAGTAATAAGATGGAGAAAATAAGACTTGTCTAGAAATTAGTTGATACGATTGAGATATGGTTTGAGATTCATTGTGCATGACTGAGACACTATCATAAACTAAGATCTTACCTTCGTTTTATGATTAGATAGGAGTGTTAAAAGTGGAAAAGAGTGGCATAGGTGCTATAGTCCACCTCTACCACTATTATCTTGAGGATCTAAGCTTTTTAGGTTTGATTTGTCAAGTTTGTGTGACCCTAATTATGAAATTTTGGAAACTAGAAGTTTGTAGAGCTCCTTATAGAGTAGATTATTTATTTAAACCCTATACTCCATTGTGCTTTGGCAAATTTCAAGAAAGAGGGAAGGTTAGTGTGTGTAAAATTCATTGAATGTGTATCCACACCCCTTGTGTGGGTACACTACCTACATATAAATACTCTGAAGATGGATCAAACCATATGTAGTTCTCCCACTTAATGTGCTTTACATAATTGAGTGTATGAATATGTAAAATGTTAAACTTAATATAATTGAATTGGATAGGGATTGGTGTAATTATTTGATTAAGTTTGTAAGTGTATTGGCTAGCTGTATGTAGAGAATAGGGAAGATTGCTTGAGTAGTCTTGCTTGTATTATTTTTTGCTTAGTGATAATTGCCAACCCTTTCCAAATGATCTTTGAATGGGATTTTATAGGGATATATTGGTTATGGGATGAATTCACTCATGTTAGGCCGACAAGGAGAATGATGGGGAATTAAAATAAGTTGATTGTTGGGGCCATCAATGGACTTGGACAAGAGTGCAAAAAGTAGACATGAGTGACATTGGTGCTATAATCCTAATGTGGTGCTATTGTCTTGAGTAGATGCGTCCTAGGGAGATGTACCTATCATGGAAAGAGGAGTCTAGCTCAGTTAGGATCAAGTCTGGAAGGCTACAAATGACTAGGAATTAGTGAAAATATGTTTATGAGGGTCATGACAGTAAGCAAGAGGGAACTAAGGGTTGGGTGTCATTAACCATGCTCAATTTGCCAATTTTTTCATTTTATATGACTACATTTTCCCCCTCTTTATTCTAGTGATGTTGCAAAGTGAAATACTAGGATAAAAGAAAAATAGAAAGCATACCTAAACTTAGTTGCAAAGGGTGAAGTTCATAAGGATATGTGATATTGGGTGTGCTTAGAAAACATGCTGTGAAGTATAAATCTATAAAAAACAAAGATTAGATTAGTTCTTAATAGATACACTATATCTAAAATAAGAACATATAAATTTGGGTAAGAGAGAAAGAGGAAGAAAAAGGAATGAATACACCTCACTAGGTATGTAGACCAATACAAAACCTATTGTGATGCTAAGTAATGTTGATTAATGCTAGATGATGTTGTATCAAGAGTAATATCATGAATAAAGATGAGTGCTCAATTCCCCAAGAGTGGCTAAACAATGCAAAGGTTAGACCTTTGCCTTCATCATCTTACACTAAGTGAATCTAGGTGATCATCCATGTGTTGATCGATGTTTGGACTATGTGTCCAATCCCTCTGAATAGGTGGATCAAGAATATAAAGGCTAGCTAGTCCTTTAGCTCCATCATTATCCCATGAAGTGAAGCTATGAACTGATATTGATATGAAAAGTGTGTTATATGAGGTGGCTCCTAAAGCCCATGAATATACTATGATATAAAAATATTGGCATGGATAGTTGAATGTATGCTAGAAACTAGGTCACTCTTGGACACTTCAAAATATGGAGATTAGGCTTGTATGAAAGCCACTCCAAAATTGGTGCACTAGGATTATATGAAAGCCACTCCAAAATTGGTGCACTAGGCTTATATGAAAACCACTCTAAAATGTGGAAATTAGGATTGTATGAAATCCACTCTAAAATGATGCCAACCACCTATAGATGGAATAAGGTACACAACTACTGAGAATGCCTAGGTAATGTTGAACTCAGAAAGAAAAAAATAAATGTGCCATGCACATTACCCCCAATCACTGGTGTTTGGAACATGGATTTTGATTTGGAAGTTATACCAAATACCATATTTAAAACTAGAAGTGAGAGCCATCATGCCATGCATGATTCCCCCTATGTTTGGATTTTCTAAGAAAAAATGTACTAAAAACTTTCTGATTCTAAACTAGTCTAACTATGCAAAACTATAGTTGAACTTACTTTTCTACCTATTTCTGGAAAGTCTAGTTTTTTTCTATTTGGACAAGAGCACTAAAAGTGGACACTAGTGGTACTAGCACTATAGTCCAAGTTGGGAATGATTGTCTTGGGCCACATATGGTAAATGTTCTAACATTTTCACTATCTACCTGGTCTATTTTGAATGATTTGATGTTTGGTTGTTATTTTAGGTGTTTTAAATGCTACTTTTTTTAGCATTAGGAGCTCTAATCTCTGTGATAAAACCTCTATTTATTTCCCCCTCTTGTAAGGGTAGGAATGGAGACCCTGTAATGACTACCCTTAGAAGAAATATCCCTCCAAGTGTGTTATGCTACAAATATACATGATATATCAATGATAATTGATAAGGTATCTCAAGATATAACATGATTTTTATTGAGAGATTGTTAGATCAATAGGGGTATACCTAGATGGATATACCAATGTAATAATATGTGAAATGTACTAAAATAAAAATGAAAGTCTAGCTAGGTATTAGTTGTTAGTTCTTAGTTAGAGGGATGGAGCATGATGTCCATCATGGCATCCAAGAAATCAAGATAATGCATGATGTGGATCATGGCATTGCAAACAATGAGAAATAAATAAGCAAAAAACACACAAGGCAAGAAGCAAGAAGCATACAAGGGTGGCTAAGGGGCCAAAAAAATAGGGGACATGGGCCCATGTCACTCATACTGGAAGGCAAGTATACAAGGCATGTTCAAATGCCACATACATATATAATTGAAACAAGAAAAGCTGGCATGGAAGCCACAATCACATAGAAGAGTATAGGCAAATGACATTGGCAAATATTCTAAGGCACATGCAACACATAAAAGTAAAAGACATTGGAAAATTTCCTAAGGCACATACAAGAGACAATCAATAACTAAGAAATACAATCATATATAGCTATACAAACCAAGAAAGGAAATCATATAATAACTAGAAATATAATCACATCTAACTAATCAAAGCAAGAGGAAAAGTATACAAGACATGTTAGTGTATGTAGAGTAAAATACTCTATATTTTATTTTTTGAGTTTCAATTGTGCACTCCAAGTTTTATCCCTGCGTGTTTTATTTTTGAGGTAGTGAATTTTTTGACATAGAGCACGGGCACGAGTTTCATTTTTGCCTAAAATTTGTCTAAGTATCAAAGTTGAGCAGAAGCTGCCAAGTGTCATCAGCAAGGACACATTTTATAATTTCTATAAGTTGTGCAGAACATTCCACGTGTCCTGTTATAACTTAGTGGAGTGTGACAAGTGTCAACATCTGAATTTCAAGTTTCTTATTAATTTCAAAAGCTTCTTTCGATAAGCTTTTCTCAATGCACATGGAGGATGCCAAGTGTCAACTGTGGAAGGTTTCAATATATTTTTCTAAAAGTAGCAGAAGCCACCATGTGTCCCTAGCTAAAATTCAATGGAAGCCACCATGTGTCCCTAGCTAAAGCTCAGTGGAAGCTACCAAGTGTCAACATCCATAGTTTCTTCATTTTATTTCATTATTAAGTAAAGACTGTGGTGGGCCCTAGGTTTTGTTTCTAAAGTTAGCGGAAGCTGCCAAGTGTTACCATCCATGTGAATCTAAAATGAGTCATGAATGTTTCTATTGTGTAGTTAAAGCTCAGTGGTTACTACCACATGTCACCTTCCACATGACTCTCAAAAATTATCTAAAGCTTCTATAGACAAGTAAAAGCTGACACATATCATTTGTTAAAGATACATGAAAAGTGACACCTATCCCCATTCCCCTTTTGAAGCTACTTGGGAAAGAAGTGTTGTGGGTCCTATTTTCTATAATTTGATAAAGTTTTACAGTAGCAGACTGTGATAGATGTCAAATTCAGAGCACTCTTGATACAAAGACACAGTAAAGAGTATAATGTAGTGAAAAGTGCCATGTGTTTTCTGTAAGTGCCACAGAAGTTACCAAGTGTCATTTTTTGGTGCCTCCTGAATAATGAGATGGTTTTCAAGTGAGGAAAGTATAAGCTACCAAGTGTCTTCACCTGTTTCATAGTGAAAAGTGTCACGTGTATCTAATTCAGCCAATGAACTTGTAGGGAGACTAAACATTTTAGATCTAGAAAATATCTTTTGTTAAACACTTCTAGTTAAGTTCCAGTTCTGTTAGGCCATTGGGATTTGATCATGTAGAAGACTAAACATTTCAAATCCAAAGAATATCTTTTGTTAAACACTTCCATTTTAGTTAGAGTTCAGCTAGACCATTGGGTTGGGAACATGCAGGCAATCTAGAGCTAATCTGATGCTATAAATATGGGTGCAGAGATCATCAAAAGAGAGAGAGAATTTTTTACAAGAGATTGTTATCAAAAAGTTTTAGACTTTCTTGCTGTGGCTAGGAATATAATTTTCCTTTGTTCTATTTTCTTGAGTTAGAAAGTTTGTATAATTATGCATGTATCTATGCCTTTTATCTGACTGGAAAATTAATAAGAAGACTGAGTTCTGTGCCTTTGTTAATTTTCTGTGTTACTACAAAAATAGTCTAAGTTGTGAGCCTTTGATTCTATTATTTTCATCTTTTACATTGATCATGCATTGTTTGCTCTTTAATGTAATTGAATCCTGAATATAGCTTCATTGTGCTTAGTATTAAGGATCGAATTAAACTCAGGCGGATCACCATAGTTAAGTTTTATTTCATTACATTGGTGCTTTCTATTTAATTTCTATCCCTTTTCTCACAATACATCTGAGATAAAGAAGAGCTAGTTTCTTTAAAATTTGGAGGTCATTTCAGGTCGCAAGTCCCACATTCCTAAAACTTCCCATTGTTGGTTTTGGAAGTAGCACAATTCTAAGCATCAACAGTGTAATACTAGGTATACATTAATAAATGCATAAGTTTTATATACCAGTGAGATGTCGATATAGTAATCTATGTAAGATAATAAATAATGTACATCAACATGATAACTATAATGTATGGTGTAAGAATGACATAACCTGGATCGTGTATCCATGTAGAAGATGCCCCCAATGGGTATGCATATTGATGTGTGTGTTGATGTAGAAGTAGGATGCCCTCTAAATAGGTAGAGTGAAGCAATCAAAGATCTAGATGTTATTATACACACTCAAAGAATATCAAGTGAAGCATGGTAATGCAAATAAATTGACAAACAATAGCATAAAACATCAAATGTAAGTCTAGCATAGTAGTAGAAATGTAAATCATGGATAATGTATACAATCAAAATATTTTTAGTGTTTTTGAGTTATTTGCATGTTTTTGTATTTTGAAATATTTGAATGTTTTTGAATTTTTGATATGTTATGAACTATGTACAATAAATCTCATAAAGACTATGTATAGGAATTAAAAAGGACTATTTACAAGTAAACAAAAAGAAAATATGTACAAACATTGGAAAAAAAGGCTTTATACATGCATATAAATAAACTAATATGTACATGATTTACTATCTACATTACCATACTTCATTTGATCTTTTTTGAGTGTGTGTAGTGACATCCAACTCTTTGATTGCTTCACTCTACCCATTGAGGGGGCATCTTAATTCTACATCGAGACACACATCGATAAACATACCCATTGGAGGCATCTTCTATATGACTATACCATCCATGTTATGTCATTCCTACACCACACAATCTAGTTATCATGTTGATGTACATTATTTACTATTTTATATAGATTACTATATCAATATCTCATTAGTATATAACACTTGTGTATTTCTTAGCATATACCTAGTCTTTTACTAACATGCCTTGCATACTTTCCTTCTTTCTTTAATTAGTTAGATGTGATTGTATTTCCAATTATTACATGCTTTCCTTTCTCGATTTGCATAGCTAGATATTATTGAATTTCTTAGTTCTTAATTATCTCTTGTATGTGCCTTACGACATTTTCCAATGTCTTTTACTTCTATGTCTTGCATGTGCCTTAAGACATTTACCAAAGTCATTTTCTTGTACTCTTCTATGTGATTGTGGCATCCATGGCATCTTTACTTGTTTCCATTATATGTGTATGTGGCATTTAAACATGCCTTGTATACTTGCCTTCTAATATGAGTGACATGTGTCTATATCCCTTATTTATTTAGCCCCTCAGCCACCCTTATATGATTCTTGCTTCTTGACTTGTGTGCTTATTACTTGTTTTCTTCTCATTGTTTACCATGCCATGATCCACATCATGAATTATCTTGCTTTCTTGGATGCTATGATGGACATCATGCTCCATTCCTCCATGAAAACTAATAATTAATAACTAAAAACTAACCAGATTTTTAGTTCCAATTCAGTACATTGCACATGTTATTACATTGTTATATCCATCTAGGCATACCCCTATTGATCTAATAATCTCTCAATACAAATCATGTTATATATTGACATATCTTGTCAATTATCATTGCTATGTCATGTATCTTTATAGCATAACACACTTGTAGGGCTATTTATTTTGAGGGAAATTATTATAGGGTCTTCATTCCTACCCTCAAAAGAGGGGGCAACAAATAAGGGTTTTGTCACAGAGATCAAATCTCCTAATGATAAAAAAATAGCATTCAGAACACCCAAAACAACAACTAGACATCAAACCAATTAGAACAGACTAAGTAAATAGTGAAAATGTTAAAATAATTACCAAATTTATCCCAAGACAATAGCACCCAACTTTGACTACAACATTAGTGCCACTAGTGTTTGCTTTTGGCACTCCTATCTAAATAGCAAAAAACTAGACTTTTTAGAAGTAGGTAGAAAAGTAGGTTCAACTATAGTTTTACATAGCTAGACCAATTTAGAATCATCAAGTTTTTAGTACACTTTTGCTTAGATAATCCATATATAGGGGGCATCATATGTGGCATGATGTCTCTCACTTCCAATATTAGATACGATAGTTGGTATAAATTTTAGATCAAAATCCATGTTCCAAACACTAGTGATTGGGGGCAATGTGCATAGCACATTTGTTTTATTTTCTTTATAAGTTTAACATTACCCAAGCATTCTTAGTAGTTACATGCCTTATTCCATTTGTAGGTGGTTGGCATAATTTTATAATGTCTTTCATATAAGATTAACCTTCACATTTTTGAGTGGCTTTCATATAAGCCTAGTGCACCAGTTTTGAAGTGGATTTCATACAAGCCTAATCTCTATCTTTCAAAGTGGCTAAGAGTGGCCTAGTTTCTATCATACATTTGGCTATCCATGCCAAATTTTTTATATCACAATACATTCATGGTCTTAAGAGCTACCTTATATGACACATATCTCATATTGATATCAGTTCATAGCTTCACTTCATAGGGAAATGATAGAGCCAAAGGACTAGCTAGCCTTTGTATTCTTGAACCACCTACTCAAAGGGATTAGACACATAGTCCAAAATTTGATTATCACATGCATGATCACCTAGCTTCACTTAGTGGGTGATGATGAAGAAAAGGGCCAACCTTTGCATTATTGAGCCATTCTTAGGGAATTGGGCACTCAGCTCTATTCATGATATTACTCTTAGTACAACATCATCTAGCATTACTCAACATCACTCAACACACAATAGGTTTTATATAGGTTCATGTACTTGCTAAGGTGTGTTCATTCCTTTATCTTTCCTCTCTTTCTTACCCAGCTTTGTACATTCTTATTTTAGATATAGTGTATCTAGTAATAACTAATCCACTCTTTACTCTTCTTACAAATTTTCACTTCACAACATGCTCTCTTTATGCACACCTAACATCACAAAGCCTCATGAGATTCACCCTTTGTAAGTAAGTTTAGGTATGGTTTCTATTTTTCCTTTATCATAGTATTTAATTTTTTTGTATCACTAAAATAAAGGGGGGATAAATGTAGTCATGTAAAATGTAAAAATTGGTAACTTGAGCGTGGCTAATGACACCAAACCTTTAGGTCCCTCGTGCTTCCTCTCATAACCTACATAATCATCTTTTCACTAATTCCCAATCATCTATAGCCTTCTAGACTTGATCCTTGTTGAGCCAAATTCCTCTTTTCATGATAGGCCCATCCCCCTAGGTCCTTTCTACTCAGGACAATAGCACCACACTAGGACTATAGTGTTGGTTCCACTCCTATCCACTTTACACACTCTTATCCAAGGCCATTTTTGGCCCCAATGCCAATTTATTTTAGTTCCCCATCCTTCTCCTTGTCAACCTAATGTGAGTACATTCAACCCATGACCAATAGATCCCTATAAAATTCCATTCAAAGATCATTTGGAAAGGCTTTAAAAATATCACTAAGAAAGCAAAAATACAAGCAAGACTACTCAAATAATCTTCTTTATTCTATGTATACAACTAGATGAAATATTTATAAGTTTATTCAAATCCTTACACTATTCCCTAGTCCCTTCAAGTATATCCATTTAAAAAATATGTATCTTCATAGACTAAATTGCACAAAGCACATCAAGTAAGAGAACTACATATGGCTTGATCCCTCTTCATAGTATTAGTATTTAGGTAGCATGCCCACACAAGGGGCGTGGATACACTTTTAGTGAATATTACACACACTAACCCCCACCTTTCTCAAAATTGGTCAAAGTATAATGGATTATAGGGTTCAAATAAAGAATCTACTCTGCAGGAAGTTCTATGAACTTCTAGCTAACAAAACTTCACAGCTAGGGTCACACAAACTTAATGAACAAAACCTAGAAAGATCAAATCCTCAAGACAAAAAATATAGAGGTGGAATACAGTGATAGTGCCACTCCTATCCACTTTTGATGCTTCTATCTAATCATAAAATGAAGGTTAGATCTTATTCTAAGATAGTGTCCTAGTTTTGCACAATGAATTCTAACCTTTATCTCAATCAGATCAACTAGTTTTCAACTAAGTCTTATTTTATCTCTCTTATCACTAGTTTTAGAAAATTCAAAATTGCAATCTAATTTACACAAATTAGTATCTTAATTATTTCATATTTATTTATTGATTTTACTACTCAGACCCTTTAACTAAATTAGGAATAATACACCAATATTCCCAAAATTATTAAATCAATTTCTCTTTTAGTACTTACTATTTTCTTACATTATTTAAAATTGTCTTGTTTTAATTCACAACTTGATATCAAATTTATCATCTTCCCTAAAACATCACAAATACAATGCATTTTATGTTTTGTGAAATGGATGAGTAAAACTAAAGATATAGGCAAAATAAGGAACTTGTCCACTGCACTAGGTTGACCCTGTCAACCTAGTATCTTTTTCAACCCCTGTGTATTGCACTAGGTTGACCTGGTCAACCTAGCACTATTTAAAAACTTTTCTTCCCTTTTTTCTATTGTCTATTCACTATATTAGATCAACCTGGTCAACCCTATACAATTTTGTAGTTTTTGTTTCTGTGCTAAGTTGACTCGATTGACCTTGTAATATTTTCTATCACTTTTTTTCTCCTTGTGTGGTTATCGAGTCTTATTTCATCATGATGACATCTTTTAAACCTTATCTTAGTCTAGAACATTACATAATTAAGGACTTAAATAGTAACCTCACGTATTTCATTACTTCTGATGAAAAACTATTCAATTTCTTCCTTCCCCTTCTCCTAAGGCTAAACCACTCACTACACAATCCAATGCAGTTGATATCCTTTGTCATAATCCTCTTCTTAATACTAATGTTTGGATTCCACCAAATAATACTAATCTATATGGTTCCCAAATATTGAAAATTTTTAATGCTAATGCTATCTACACTCCTCATAAGAATGGTGGATTTTACAAGCTTCTTTCTTCTATCACACTTAAGATAATTAACACTAATATTGGGAATCCTCCACCTACAATTAATCTTCCTCCCACCAACACTAAAAATCCTCTTCCTATCAACACTAATTCCCCACCTTCAAATCTACCTATTGATATAACTTAACTTCTTACCCAATTCATACATCAAATGAACATCATGCCAACTTCCAATCAATCTCAAATGATAAGAATGAAATAACATTTATGAAACATGATTAGTCAACCACCTAAAGTCATTATGTCTCAACCAAATCAAAAGAAATTCCCTCCTCCTCATAGAGATGCTAATGGTAATATCATCCTTCAACCTCCAATGAATACCAAAATGCTTCAACATCTTCAAAATAAACCTTTAGCTCAATTTATTACATCCATAGATATTGGAAACATTTCTCCAACTATCACATATAATGGGATGAAGGATCCTAATATATTTCTTAAGTATTTTGGTAATATCTATAAGAAATGGGCCCAGACTAATACCTTTGCTACCACCAAGCTCATAGCCAAAACTTTTGTTGGTGATGCACTTAAATGGTACAACCAACTACCTAGACATTCCATATCACAACTAGAGGATTTAGTTAATGCTCTAGTGAAGGAATTCCAACATGATGACCTTTCTAAAAGCTACTTTAACCATTTTATCAATGCTAAGAAATTTCCTAATGAATCTACTCATGATTTCAGAATGATGATACTCTTTTAAAACTATTTGTCACTGCTCTTATACCTCCTCTCCAATATAAAGTTTGAATATTTTCAACCCAAAATTTAGAACAAGCCTTAGACCAAGAAAAAAGGCAAGACTTTCTTATGACTCAATTTGAACCATCTCAAACAACTACTAAAGCAGATTTCAAATTTTGTTCCCATACTAATGATTCATCCAAGCTTCCCCAACCTCAAAATGAAGCATCCAATTTAACCAATTTTGACCCAACCCACCCTCCCTTGAGTATAGAACAATTTAAAGATAAATTACCACCCTCTATACCCATGAACTTTGATCCTTACAAACCTCCTCCAAAATGGTGCAATCCTAATAAGTTTTTTTGGTGGCATGATATTACAGGTCACTCTCATGAGTCTTGTCATGATCTTCACCATTTTATTATTTATTCCTTTTTTGGTCCACATTTTAATCTTGATAATCTCACAAAATAACATTATCGTGACTATCTTCAAGTTTCTCAAAATCAATCTCAAAAACTAGAATCACATCAACATCATCTACCTAATGAACAAACCTCATCTACCAATTTTTTTCAAACCAAAATTGATCTTTCTTCCTACACCAATAATGAAATGATAGCTAACATGAAAAACTTTGAACATATTGTTGCATCCATTGAACCTTATCCTCTTAAGTCACATGAACCAAAAGAGAATCTAGTTCAAATTCCTACTCCAACTCATATCATCCATGATCCTCCTTTACCTCCTTTATTTCTTCATACCTCTCCTACACATCATATGTCACATTCAACCTCCCTAAAATATAACAAACTAAAACATTTACCTATCTCTGAATGCACCTACTAACCTAATGTAAATCATTTTAATGATTAAATGTTACCTCAGTCCACCTCACATGTTGGGGCATCTTTCGATGCCCATCCCTACATCTACTTACCCTTTGGGGCATCTAGAGATGCTCAATATTCTTCTACAATGCCTAATAACAAACAAATTCAACTTCAAGAAACATTTTGAGACCTATAGACTTGTCTTTCAGATGCTCATCTTTGATATAGACGTTAACATATATTTATTTTTGTCTCATGTTTCTTTATTTTTGTGCATTTTTCTTACTTCTTTTAGTTTCTATTTACTAGCATCATTGCTTTCTTTTATATTCTTTGGTTTTTCTTGCACATCACATTTCACATTTGTTTTCATTTTGGCTCCTTATACATCTCTTTTATTCTTCATCTTTTTATACCATTCTTTGCCTTAGTAAGCTTTTTGATCATTTTTTTCCCTTTCTTTAGCTTTTACCTATTGATGTACCATAGTCTTCTTTTTATTTTGACATTTCTCTTTTAGCACGCTCATGGGTTTCTCTTTTTTGATTTGCTTTGTAAGACTATGGATAGGACTTGACACTTCTCACAAAATTTCCATCTTTTACTTATGTTTCTTCATTCTTTTACTGCTAGTCATTTCTCTTTTTGGCACCCCTTGGGTTTCTCTTTTATGAATTTTCAAGGTAAGACCATGGATAGGACCTAGACCTCCTCAAAAAAATTACCATCTTTTCATGTTATTGATCCTTATTCTCAACTTTAGCTTTTGCTTCTTTTACTAGATAGAATTTGCACAACAATCTATGTTAGCATGTTTTCCTCCATTTTCCTCATTCCTATGATAAGGAATCACACTTTAATATCATTGTATCCCCCTTTTTTCCCTTTGTCACATTTTTTTTTCAATTTGAAGCAATTAAAATTGTTCCATGTGTCATTCCTCTTGATTTCCCCTTTCTTTCCTCTCTACACTGGATAAAACAAGTTCAAAGTCAAGATAACACTTTTATTTCATCTAGATTTACAAGACTCCTAAGCCCCATGATCTTTGAAGTTCTCTCTCTTAGAAACCTTGTCCCAAATTTTTCAAATGAAAGTCATCTTTAGTGCCCATGTTTGTTCTTCCAAATATGTATGGAGGAGGAGTCTTAAAAAATCCATCAAGAAAGTTAAAATCCAAATCATTTGAAACAAAAGGAAATGATATCTAAAAGGTAACATACAAATCTCAAAATTCAAAATCATACCAAAAGATGTGATTCTAAGCACATCTCCTATCTCCAATTGAATCTCAAACTCCATAGTCAGCTTCATATAGAGTTGAAGTCCTTTAGGGTATAGTAGGTCAGTATATTGGAATAGGGGATTTCAAAAAAACTTTATGGTGCTACCTAATTTCTCATGTAAGTACCCAATCTTCAAAGTAGACTGACAACTTTGTAAGGGGTTCTAAAGAATGGAGAACATGTCATGAAGAGATAAGTCCATTTTAATTTTCATGCATATAGCCTTCATGGGATGGTCTATAGACTCTATTTATTTACCCAAGACTTGTGTGGCTAAGAGAAGTTCTTTAGAGTCCCTAAGGTCAAAATTCCTCTTATTTTGACATACCTAATTTGAGTGTCTTGACTTTGATAAAGAGGTCCTCTACCTATGTTTTTCCTTCATTATCCCCTCCACCCATTTCATTTCCCCCTTTCACATGCAAATTTTGATTCTAAATATGTTTTCTCGCTTCTATATTTCCTTCTTTACCTCTTAAAAACATTCTAGCACTACTTTGTTTCAATTTTATCTATCCTTAGAGTGAAACATGTTTGAGTAACTATAGATCACTATTTTTCTTCATTTGTCATTATTGTAATACCATTATATTATAGACAGTTGAGTCCACACGTCTTTTCCCATTATTACATGCTTCTCTTTACGTAGGCCTTCTTCATGTTTGTCTTACATCTTGACTTAAATTTCATTCGACATTCCTTCTTACTTTTCCTTATGTTTGATTCTTTCATGCCTATCTTACATAATCTTACTTTTTACCTTCTTCCATATCTTTGTTCAAGTTTTCTTACATTGATCATTCCTTTTGCCATTTATGTTTTACATGCTTTACAATGTAATTTACTACATTTGATAATCATTTATAATTTATTTTCCAATCATTTGTCATTTATTTTCCAATCAATTATTGTTTATTTCCTAATCATTTATCATTTATTTCCCAATCATTTGTCATTCATTTGCCAATCATTTGTCATTTATTTTCCATCATTTTATCATTAATTTGCCTTCAATATTTTAAAATCTTGCCTTACTAATCCTAATTTACCAATTTTCCTAAAATATTTATCTCTACTAACTATAATATGTCTATCGTCCAATTTTTTTGATTTTTGGCTATTTTTGCACTAACTTCTACAAGTTTGCCTAGTGTACTCTACATTGGACACATTCATTTATTATAGTCTAGTTATTTATCTATGATACTAAGGTAGGTTAAAGGTATGTGTTTTTCAATTTTTTCCTTTCATTTATCTTATTTTCTACTTATTGCATCATACTTAGCATTAGTTTTGTGTTTTATCATGTTCTATTCCGAAGCACCATCCTATGTTACACTTACATGACACATAATGAGATTTAGCTAGGGCATATATACACATAATATTTTCAAAATTTTATCACTTTATGACACTTTGTATCTTACAAGAATCTATTGAGTCTCAATCTCTCTAAGTGTATGTCTTAAGGGGTTAACTGGGAAAGGGGTGGGCAAACCATCGATGCTTCATAAGATTATTGTTCCTTTTTCCACTTTCCATATACACACTAGCCTCATGACACCATGAAACCTAAGCTTATTCTTGTCATTCCTATCATTTTCCATGATTTAAACCTCTTTTCCTTTGTCTCCCTTTGACTTGAAAATGTACTAGGTCGACCATGGCTGACCTAGTGCATTTTCAAGCTTCCTATTCAACAAACTAGGTTGACCTAGTTGACCTAATGTAGTTTAGGAACCTTCTTAGCTTTCTTAGTTTATTAACCTTATAGCCGACCTAGCATAGACCTAGTTAGTTAGCCCTAAAAACATGCTAGGTCTATCAAGTTGACCTAGCACAACTGACATATTCAAATGATTTTAGGGTAAGATACTACTATATATACAAGGTCATTTACCACCATTTAATAAGAGTGAATAATTAAGTGAATAAGTGTGAATAAACATCTACCTATTGACAATTATACTTGGGGAATAAAGATTTAGGGTTTAATACTTTTTTGGATCTCCAATGTCATCTTGTGGATAAGTCTTTTAGATACTTAGATAGGTTGTTTAGCCTAGAGTTGATTTATCGTAGTTATCCTTACATACCTCAACAATCTCTTCTGAAACACCTTGGCCAAGGGGGAGATTGAGGCTCAATGGGTTCATCTTCAAAGCTAAGTATCCTAACTTTATTCCTCCTTTGTAAGAGTAGATTAATAGTGCATTTATATTCTTCTCTTCCATGTATTAGTATTTTGTATACATTGGCATGAGTATATGTCTTCTATACATGTTTAGTTTAGTAGTTTATTTGTTTTGTTTCTAACCCCCACTTTATGCCACAAGATTTTGTGCACACTAGATTAGATTTATTTTTCTTATTATTAGATTAAGTGAAATATTAAATCATAGGAATCTTTTAGGGTTGTTGTGTGATTGTGTTATACTATAGGATTTGGAACCCTATCTTAGACGGTGTGTTGTGATAAGTGATCCCCTAATCAAGTCTAGTAGATCCTCACATTGGTTATGCTCTTACTTAAAAATTTTATGAACCCAATCAGAAGTGTAGGTGTGCTCTATCCCATCAAACCTTCTATATTATATCAAAAATTTATGGACATGATGCATTTTTGATTGCATACACTCTGAAACCTTCTATATTATATCAAAAATTTGACAACACATGATCCTCATATTCTATATCAACCTTGTCTTTAGTATTTCAACATTTGATCAATTAATTTAAGCAATAAAAATTGATAAGATATTATCTTCAAGATAAAAAACCATAAACATACATTAAATGCTATAGAAAAAGATCAACATACCTTTCTTATTCAAAAATAACATCTTGACAACTCATCATCCTTGATTAGACAACTATAAACTTCCATTCCTTACTTTCAAACCTTGTATACATAACTTCATTCTTCACCATATTGACCAACTAGACCATCCATCAAAGATTGACCATAAACTTTGACTTTAGGGTCACTATCCCTAAATATATCTTTTGAATCATTCCATCATAACACTTTGGAGAAGTTACATAAAATTAATTGTTCCCCCTTATCCAACAAAATTTTCAAAAGATCTTTCTTGTCTTTCAACCTCAACCAAAATTCAACTAGCATCCATCATGCTTCTTCTTTCTATATAGTGTCTCTTTGAAGCTTAAAGAGAGACACCCCTTTGACATAGTCAGACTAAAAGTCCCAAAACTTAAGCAACTCCCATATCTCCATACTCTCATTTGAATTATAGTCCTACCTCATCACCAAATTGACTTTGCATGGATCCTTGACTTCATTCTTTACTTAAGACTTGTCAACTAATGTAGATAATAGAAAATCTTGACTTTCCTTCATTTCTATCATTACAAACAAGCCATCTTTGGTCTCAGTTTAATCTCGCCTAAAAAACTTAGGTTTCCATAACCATTTGTAACCTCTTCATTGCACACTAGGAGTTCCATATAACTTATTTTGCTTTGAGATCTCATTCAAATTTTTATTTCAATACCTATCAATATGACCAACTCTATGACATTTGAAACAAACAAGATCATTCATACCCTTTACTTGATGATGATTGTGATATTTATTTGATTGATTTCTTCTCCTCTTACATTTTATAGTAATGTAGCCAAACTAATTTCATGCATAACAATGACTCTAAGATGAATATATCATTACATATATCTATCTAGCTTGTACTATTTATTGCACTCTAGAAGCATGATTGAACTTATCTTGAATTGATGGTCTTTGCTTGCAGAACCTAACAATGTGATCCTTCTATATATTTTGTTTGAATATGGAAGTGTTCTATATTTGATCGATTGCTTATTCTTACATAGTCATTTTCCCTATGAACAATAAGATGACAAACAAAACAATGGCCCATAAAATATTTAACATACCTTGAAGCATTTGGTTATCTGATTGGATTCTTTATTTTGTCTTTGACCTAATTTGTTGTTTTATTTCATGATACCATCCTCTTTGCCTTTTTATAATCTCTTTTATTCTTCTTTAATCTTTCCTATCTTTATTATACCCTTTTCATGCTCATCCTTTAGGGAAACAAGATTAGCCTTCAATTGAACACATTCATCTTCTTTAGCCCTCATGCTTGAACTTACAACCTCTAATTGAATTCTAAGATATTTATTGGTATCCTTATCCTCCTTATCCATTTTTTCCATGTCATCTTTAAATATACATGCTTTCTCTTCAATTATCTTTATAGAATCAAGATTGGACTTCAACTCATCATGCTCACCTTGTTTTGAACTCAACTTGGCATTTGTCTCTTCTAACTAAGTCTTGATATGTCTATATTCTTCCTCTTTTGAACTTATATTTATCTTTGTAACCCTTAATTGATCCTCAAGAATGTTGATATTATTTTTATCATGTTTTGATCTTAAGCTTGATTTCAATGATTCTAGCTCCTTATTGAGCTTGATCTATTCTTGATTCTACTTTTCTTCTCTCTCAGACTTGCCTAACAAACTCACCTTAAGATAACTAACTTGTGCTTCAATACATTTGATCATATTCCTTGTTTTATAATTCCTCTTCTTTTACTCCTTTAGTTCACCAAGTGCACCCATGAGCTCAGCTTCTAGATCAACTTATTCTACCTCACTATTATAAAACACTTCTTCTTCTTCTTCTTCTTCACTATCTATTAGATTACATAGAGAAAGCCCAAAATAATATGTGTTATATTCAACACATAGATATCCTAATATATAGGCAAGAAACAAGCACCCAAAAATATAGAGGTAGGTGAAACAAAGAGTTAACAAGAACAACAAAATAGAAAAATCATGAAATAATAAAATAATATTATTTATAAAAATATAACCAAACACATAAAAGCTTAATTATTTTAATACCCTCCCTTAATCACTAATAATTTCACTCATTAATACAAAAGTATGATTAAGTATATACAAAACTCAACCAGGGTGTATTTTTGTTGCCTCTGTATTAATGTATCCAAATGTCCTGATTGTTTCCAATTCATCTTACTGGAGTACATGGGTAATGTGCCACTATAATTTCCAAGTAGTGTAGGAAATGGTATTGAATACTAGGTTCATTGGATTTTGTTCTTTCGTGAATTATTGTCATGTCTTGGATGTGTCATGTTTTACTGGTTTGTTAGAGTGATCAAGTTTGATAAAAAGTTTATAATATACATCAAGACTAAAAAATATAGCATATCCCTTAAGGGGTATTAATGTGAAGAGATATTGCTAATTAATGCCTACTACTCTCCATTCTTGTAGAATTTTGGGACATTTCTTGTGCACAACACTATTGTGTTCTTTGTTTATGCCCCTTTCTTTTTCACCAACCTTCATGGAACACTTCCATTTGGGTTTGAATTTGGTATTTGAACTTGTGATTGGTTTCAATACCTTTAAAATAGTAGTAAAGGAAAAATTAACCTACTCTTCACCTTGTACTTCCCTTTTCCTGACCTTAAATAATGTCTTTCCATCAAATAAGGCAATTCATCCTTTCAAACATCCTACATAGTGGTATGGTACCACTTAGGCCTTTTGTGTTGGTCTTATTGATTTGACTGTGAAGAGTTAAAAACACTCTTTTCATCACTAGAATTTGATTCCTCTAGTTTTTCCATATTTGAACCCTATTCAAATTTAGTACTAGAACTTGTTCTAGAAACATTGTCAGTAAAAACCACAACATTAATTATAGTAGATTTACCATTACTAGAAAATAATGGTACTTTCTCATCTACAAGAAAATCCCTACTCACCATAATTTTTTATGTAGAGACATATATTAACATGTATGCATTCCTCTACTCACAATATCCAATAAAAATTTATTTTTTATGCATTATAGAAGTAATAGATCCAAAAACATGAAAATTACTTACATCTGATCTTATTATTGACCATGCTTCTTTTGATGTTACATTATGCGAAACTTTACAGGGACTTTTGTTCAAGATGAGCACTATAGTGTTAGCATTTTTTGCCTAATATTGATATGGTATATTCTGGCTATCCACCATACATTGTGCCATCTCCATCATTATCCTATTTTTCCTTACCTTGACTTCATTTTGCTATGAGGAATTGTGCATGTGTATTCCTCCTTCCTTGAAAAATTCTTTAAGTTTCCTAGAGATAAACTCATGCCCTTTAAATAATCTCAGACCCTTTACCTATTTCCCTCCTTGTTTTTCTACCATAGCTTTCTAAGAAATAATGTTAGAGAAATATTATAACTTTCTATGTAGGAAACAAACACACATTTTCCTATAAAAGTCATCAATGAATAACAAGTAGTATAAAGCTCCATAAATAGATGGTGTCCACATTAGACCATGCGAAACCACATGTACCAAATCCAATGCATTATGAGTTTTCTCTTTTTTATCAATGTTAAATGAAACTAAAATGTTCTCATCAATTTGACATCCTAAACATATATTATGACTACTTTGAATAGAAACCATTCCATTCACCATATTAGTCTGACTTAATGTATGTAAGTGATCATAACCTAGGTGACCATACCTCTTGTGCCATAGTTTCTAGAGTTGTCCACCACTACTAGTGCATGCTCACTACCTATTTTAGGATCAACCAGTATATATAGACCCTTAACACCAATCCCTATAGCAATGACTTTATTATCATAGAGACTCCAAACCATGAAATTATTTCCTTTAAATTCCATAGAAAGGTTATGTTTCATAGTTATTTCACTGATGAAAATAATATTTCTATTCATGTCAAGGACAAACCAAACATTTTGAAAAGTTTACATAATAAAATTAAATGAAATTTTAACATATCTATAACCTTTCACATCATGAACCCAACCATCACTTAAGGAAATTGTTTCATTGCAACTAGTATCTTCAACAAAATTTACATACCATTCTCTATGACACATGTAGTATCATGAAGCCCCTGAATCAAATTACTATGTTCTTGACTCCTCTAATTGGTTATGTGAAGCCACATATGCAAATTCACTCATCGAACTATGTTCATCTTCTTCAACCATATTTATAGATTGTGACTGCTTTGTCAAATCATATTGTCATTTATGACAATCTTTCTTGAAATGACAAGGTTTCTTATAATAGTGGCATTTCCACTATTATTTATTTTGACCACTTATAAAGGCCTCATCATTGGATGAATTAATACCACTATATTTGCTTTCTCATCCTTAAAAATTTTGTACATTGAATACACTCTCCATTAGTTTTAATGTTGATGTAGCTGGTTGTTCTTATCTTCTCTCCTTTTATAATAGAAATGTGGATAACTTTTCAAAGTCCAAACTTTATCTCATAATAATCATGTGCAAGGACTCTAAAAATGAATCAAATAAAGGTGGAATAATTTGTGTAACTAGAGCAATCAAATCTTGCTTATCAATAGGATTCTCCACAACATTTAACTGGTCACTGATATCCTTTATCTACAATAAAAATTCAAAAAATAGAGCCACCTTCCTGCATATTTTTGGAAAATAACAAACTCTTCAAATACAATATCCTACCAACTTTAAAATCATGATATTTAAAAGTAAGACTAGTCTACAAAATTGACGTAATGGTCACATTTTTGATCTTTGAGATAAGATTATCTGTTACTGATAGTTTTAACAACATAAGAGACTCACGATGATGTTTATCATAGTCATTAGTAACACTGGAAGGAATTTTATCTTTATCAATAACTATTGGATCAAGATCTTTATATTCACATATCATCAAAACCTTGTGACTCCATAAACTAAAGTTCTTGCCTGTCAATTTTTGAGAATTTGGTAGTAACAGGTGTTGAATACTAGCCATTTGACTTAGTTTTATATGAAAATAATTAAATTAGAAAAATTATAATGAATTTTATAAAAATTCCTTATACATATGAATTCTATATTGACATTGAACAACTCTAATAGTTTTTAGTAATAAACTCAATATTGTTTGCAAGATCTCAAATTTTCTTTCACTAAAACAATTAAATCAGGGAACCTAAAAATTTGATTTAAAAAATTCTTTCTCCATCCACATCTAGATAAAAACCCAAAAAATGGTGAAATTTTTAACTTTGCAGACACTTCCATGATTATTAATCAGTGGTAGGTCCCCAATATCCCCTATTGGCTAAAGTTTTGATTTATTTCAATTAAAAAATTAAAAAATGATTAAAAAACAAAAAATTTAGGTTAAAAATTTCATGAAAATAATCATCCAATCAAAAAATTGGCTTACCTATATAACTTTAGGCATATACTTTTGAGCCTATTTCTATACCAAATGTTTCTATGCTAAATTGCTTTCTACATTCAAAGAAGAAATAAGAAACTAAAAGAAATGGTCAAAGCTAGAAGATACCTGATAAAGTTGTGCGTACCGAAATCAGACGTTGGAAGATTCTCCTCTTTGGCTGTGGAGGAATGACACCTGAGAAGAAAAGAGACTGAAACACGGAAAAATGTTAGTCAAAGATATGGTGGGCTGTCAGGCGAACGCTCGATCCCGAAAGTACGAAGACTTCCTAGAAGGATATCAACCCACTGATAAAAAAGCAGAATATTGGACTAAAGTAGATATAATGAAAGATAAAATGACAGAAATAAAGGATAGAAAATAAAATGCGTACCTGATAATGAAGTAAACTATTCTGTGCAATCGCCGATGTCGGTCTCTGTGGTACCGGTGTCGGTTAGGGAAAGTGCCAACGTCAGTTAAAGTGCCGGCGTCGATTGGGGTAGTGACCGGCGTCGGTCAGGGAAAGTTCTGGACAGAGTCTGGGTGAGTTGCAGAAGGTCTGGTAGAGTCGGGATAGGGTCTTAGTCAGGTTCGGGACAGGGTCTGGACAGGGTCTAGTCAAAATAAAGTCAAGTTTGGACAGGGTCTGGGAGTTTTGGTCGAGTTTGGACAAAGTTATAGATTGGGATAGTGGGCAGAGATGTAAAGAAAGGACTAAGGGTTTAGGCCTATAGTCTGAAGATCCAGGGTGATAGAAATAAAAACAACAAACAAATAATAACCAGAAAGAAATAAAAGCAAGCAGAGGAAATACTTACCTACCAAAAGACATGATAAAAGCCATGATTGAAGTTGTTGAAGCATTGCCGTAAGTTGATCGAAGCGTTGCCGTAAGTTGATCGAAGTGAATGTAGATTGATCGAATGCTGGAGTTGGTTGATCGTCAGAGCTGATTGGTTGCCAGAGTCTATGAATGTCCAAGTTTGGGATCGATTGATTGATTAATTGATTAGCCTTTGGGATTGATCGGCAGACGCTGATGAAGGCGAGGGATGGTTCGAGAGACAGTTCGATAACCGTTCGGAAAACTGATTGGAAACTGAATGATAACTAATAACGGATAACGGCAAGGTGACCAACATCGGCAGGATTGCCGACGTCAGCCGATAAGTGACCGACGTCGACGATGTCGGCCGGGTAACAACCGTCATCGACAGATGCACAATGGGGATAGAGTCTAGCTTTAGCTCTGCGCTCATTGTTACATGCTGCCAAGGTCAAGGCTAGTGGAAAAAGTGATCGACAAGGGTTGAATAGGAGAAGAAGAATAAAATGAGGGATGACCAGGGGAGTTGACACGATTTCAGTGTCTACATTTGCCCCTTTTTGTCTTGTTGGTTGTTCTGGACGAACTGCAAGACAAAAATAGGAGTGATTGCCCCAGGTGTGGGATAAGGTTGATTTCGTCTTGTTGGTTGTTTGAATGAACTGCAAGACAAAAATAGGAAGTGGATTGCCCCGATTATGGATGAGGTATTCCCCCTCAAAACAGGAGTCGAGGGAAGGGAACCAGGAATCGGGTGTTGATTTGACAAAGAGTGGATGAAAAAGGGGTGAGGGTGAATGCTGTAAAAAGTGTGATTGCACGCATACCACTGCATGAGATGGTTAGGTCAAAGTGTCACAGCTCAAGGGTCGAGGAGTGCCAAAATTGAAGTAACTGAGCCCCAACATTTAGTCGTCTACTGATCGGATTACTCAATCTAAGCTAAAGCTCCAAATGGGTCATCGCATTCTAGGTATCTCGGGCTCAGGAAGTGCTCCTAGAAACACGAAAATGTCATAAGTAGTGTGGATCAACCGGCTTGCGATCCTATACTTGTGAGGGTCAAAAAAGGTCTGCGCACAATTCTGCTAACCAGTCATGAGGTAGCATACATGAAAAAAAACCAAGGCAACAGTGTCTTGGAAGTGGTTGAGGTTGGAGGAGAGAGGTATGATCTCCAATGGTTGGTGGGCGAGGGGAGAAATGGATGAAAGGATGTGGCTGAGCTAACCCCAGAAGATAGTCGTGTCATCTGAGTGCTGCCTACATAGCCTCGGTCATAGGGCTTCAGGCCAATGTAGTTCAGACAAAGGGTCCGAGTAGTAGACAGGTGGTCAAAATGGTTGATAGATTGGTCTTGGTTATGATGAAATGATGAGGAGAAGAGATGTGGCAGCCATTTCCAAATGGTGTATTCTGCAACATTGGTTGAGAGGTCTTTCATCTTGAGCAATATTCCATATTCGTGATGGATGTATGCTAAAAATGAATTGAGGTCTATTTATGCTTCAGCAAGTATTGGTTTATGCTAAACATAAATTGCAGTGGGTTGATAGTTTCCATGTGTATTAGTGTGTAGAAGAAGTGAAAAGCATAGTGCTCTTTCATTGACAAGGACCAAAAAGATAGCATAGATAGGGGTTATGAGAACCAAGAGCCCCATTCATGCGTGACGTCGTTGACCATAGTTATGTTAGAGCGGTAATCGAATCACTTTGACATTAAAGTGAGCTCGAAGTCCCTTGAGCAGGTGATAGGAGGAAGAAAAAGGGTGACCCATTTTAAGAGTAGAGATAACTTTGCCCCTTTTTATAGGAGACCCTGAGACAACTATAAGTCAAGTCCATGACTAATTTTTCTTCTTTTTTTTTTTTTTTTGAGGTGCAGACTGATCAATGCAGGAAGTCCACAAAAAGATGTTGTTCGGTTGGTGGTCAGTTGTGAAGCTGATTAATGTGGGAAGCTTCTAAAATAGTGTTGTTTATTGCTAGATTAGTCATAGCCATCCTTCAAGGGAGTGGTCTAGATTTTTGTTTAATATAAGGGCTTTTGAATAGCTGTCCTTCGAGGGAGCAGTCTATTAATTACAGCAATGATAGTATATCTGTCCTTCGAGGGAGCAGTCTGCTTTTTGATTTTGATATTGATATAGTGACCATGGATATTGTGATATCTTGATTTGTTTTTATAGAAATATGAGTCATGGACAAGATTATAGAAGGTCAAGGGTTCCCTTTTATTAGGACAAAGCATCCATACAGCATAAAAGGGTTATAAGAATTGTTAAGAGGAATAGGGTTGAAAGGAATTAGAATGAAGAGGATGGGGATTGCTCAAGGGATGAGCTCAAGGTAAATGTCAAGTGGACGAGTACTCGACTAGCAAAAGAATGGACGCAGATGCAACACATTAAGAGACTCAAGTTCTGGGCGTCCATCAAGAGAAGACAGACGATAAGTCCCTGATCCATACTTGTGCGTGATAATAAAGGGTCCGAGCCAATTAGGAGCAAACTTGCCTCATTTGGCTTTTTTCAGATTGGTCAGATGTTGATGGTGGATGTCAAGTTGGTTGACATGGTCGTTGATTGGTTGAGACTGGTTGAATGTGTGGATAAAAAGGTTGGTCAATGTTTGGTTGAGATTTGGTCATTTGATAGTTGGTCAATGGTTAGTCAAGGGTTGATTGGTTGGTATTTGGTCTTTGGTTGGGTCGAATGTTTGGTTGAGGTCAGGTTAAATGTTTGGTTGCTAGTCTGGTTGAGGCTAAGTTGAAAGAGTGATTGATATGTGGTCGAGACTGTGTTGAAAAATTGGTCGAGGTTTGGATGAAGGTTGAATTCCCCCAGCGGCTAGGGAGAATGTTTGATGGATTGGTTAAGGTCGATTGAGGTTTAGTGGTCAGATGGACTGTGTTGATGTCGAGTAAGGGGGTTAAAGGCGACAAAGGGACCAGAACCTGGCGTGGAGATCCCGATTTAGGTGATGAGGTTGGAGAGGCATGGGTTGGTGTTGATGATTTGTCAGAGGGATGGTCCAGAGGATCCTTGATGAGAAGGGAATCCTTTTTCTGGTGTTGACAAATGATAGCTTTAAGAGCGCAACAATGCTTAGTGTCATGTCCCAAAGTCTGATGATAGTGACAATATTTAGAGTTGTCAAACCAAGAGGGTCTTGATCTGAGAGTTGACGAGAGGGACGGTGTTGAAGGCTTATTGATAATGTGGTCAAGAAGAGAGGTGTCATTCCCCAGACATTGGCGAATGGCGACCTTGAGGGCACAACAATGTTCTGTGTCATGTCCAGGCGTGCGATGATACGCACAAATATGAGTGTCATCAAACCAAGGTGGTTTAGGTCTAAGAGATTGATATGGTTTGAGAGGCAGAAGGTTGATGCGAGACGACTGCAACAAGTGTCGTAAGAGCAAGGTATAAGAACCTGCTAACGGGTCTGGATATTTTATTGCAGTGAGGGTTGATGATGTTGGCGTAAGAGGCGTAGGAGAAGATATATGTTTGATGGGTTGATAGAGTAATGGAGGCGACGTGCCTTTGTGAAGGATGGAAGTAGGAAGCACTCCAATTAAAGTGGATGGATGTGGGCCTAAGATTGAAGGTAATGACGAAGGTGGGGGAGGAGTCCTCCGGTGTGGTCTAGTGGTCTTCGTGGGTTTGAGTCGAGGGCCACTATTGTGCGAGGCGAGGTTAGATATGGGTTTGGGTTTAGATGTGGATGGAGGTGAGTGAGATATAACAATCTCAGGCAAAGGGCAAGAGGAAACTGTGACTGGGTCTTTCTCAATTGAAATGGGCAAAGAGACTGGTTCTTCTCTTGGTGGAGAAGAAATAGGAGAGTGTGGCTCCTCAAGTAGGCAGATGGCAGGGATGATCATGCCTTCTACGTGTGCTTGAGGAGTGGGCGAGGTAAGGTCTTTGGATGAAGGTAGGGCTAATGGCGTAGGTGTGGTCAAGGCGTCCTCCAGTATGAGAGAGGTCGATGGAGGACTAATAGGAGAAGAGGGTCCTTCATCCTGTGAAGAAGGTTGGTCAGGGACAAGAGGTAAGATAGTGTTGACGGTGTGTATATCATGGTCTTGAGGGTCATTGATCATGGTTTGGATGTTGTCTTGAGTAGGTGGGTGATTAGGAAAAGGTTGTTTGAAGATGTCAAGGTTTTGGTTGGGCGGTGCATTCGGGTTATCCAAGATAAGATCGCCCTTGTCTAGCATGTCCTGGACGAGGTTTTTAAAAGTTTGACAGTGATTCGTATCATGGCCTTTGACACGGTGATAGTTACAAAAGTGGTTCTCCCTGTACCATGCAGGGATAGGTTTTGAGGGGTCAAATTGATGTGGTCGGATTGAAGGGAGATTGAGGACCCCCTGCTTGATGAGTTTATCCAAGACAGAGGCATATGACTCTCCAATTGGAGTGAATTAACGCTGTATGGATTGACATTGAAAATGTTTATTGATGTAGTCTAATGTTGAAGATGCTGGTCAGTTAGTTATTGTTGAAGATGATGGTCTAAAGATGACAGTGTTTGCCGACCCCTTAGATTGAGAGTGGGCAGAAGAAGGTCTGGAAGAAGAATGGTCATTGGTTCTTGTGTTAGTGTTACACAATTTGACCTTATCTTCTTCAATAGCACAGAGTTCAAGCTTTCGAGCCATGGTGAAGGCCTCGTCGAAAGTGTGGAATGTTTGAACCCACAAGGTGGATGAGATGTGACTGACACATGCTCGGGAAAAGAGCTCAATGAGCTCGGATTGAGGCAAGGAGAAAGAGAGCTGGTTAATCAAGTCTCTCCAATGGGCGACAAAATCAACTACTGATTCATCATCAAATTGCCTAATGGAGTAAAGGTCTGTGATCGAGACTTGTTTAGTGATATTGATTGAGAAATGGTGAATGAATAATTGAGCGAGTTGAATGAATGAAAAGATAGAATGTCTGGCAAGGGAGCTATACCAGTCAAGGGCAGGGCCAGAAAGAGACATAGGGAACGTGCGTAAAAGTAATGCATCGTCGTGGGCAATAAGATAGCAGGCATGTCTGAATGCCCATAGATGTTGTTGTGGGTCTTCCTTACTTTGAAAGCGAGTAAATTTAGGAAGCGTCCAATGGTTAGGGTATGGTCAGATAGGGACAGAAGGATGAATGGGCTCGTTGTAAATTTGGTCATATGAAGAGACATTACTTGAACCGGAGATAGAAGCTTCGAGACTGGACATTTTATCCATCAGCATCTTGATGACGTCTACTGACGGATTGGTGGACGGAGCACCCCCTAGGTTGTAAGGCGCTTGAAAGAGGCTAGAGGAGGTATACGACGTAGTCGATTGTACCAGTAAGGGTGCAATGTACAGATGACTAGTCACAGGGGCAGAAGTAGAGGCTAAGGGTGGTTGCATCATGAAGGTCGAAGGTATAAGTTGACTAGGCACTGCCAAAGGTGGTTGAATAGCGGGACTGGTAGAAGGATAGGTTGGCACTCCTACATTTGTGGGCATAGGAGTGTAAGGGGTCGAGACAATCAAGTTCTGATATGATGTAGAACTTGGTTGAATTACAGGTGATTGAGGGGGTAATGAAACCCCAATGGAGGTCAGTCTAAAAATAGACGAAGAGGCCAAACTTTTCGTATTGGCCATGGTTGAGTTAACGGTTGAGGCGAAAGGCTGAGTCATAAAGGGTTGGATGACGAATGGTGTCGATGTCATCGCCATGTCACCCGAAAGGTCTCGCGTTGGGTTTCTCATGAGATTGTTATGGAGGGCTGCAGTATTGAGGTCCAAGAATCTTTCGAAATCCTGGTCCCCTTCAGGGATGATGGGAATTTGAGTTGGGGTCGGGGTCGGTCTTGTAGGAGTTCTTTCAGTCTCTGAGTGGAACTCCATGATAGGATGGGTTAGAGATGGGGTAGACGAAAGTAGTTGATGGCTAGAGTGGTCAAAAAGGGCCTTGGTTTGACTGCGTGTCAAAACCATACAAGGCAAGAGAGAACGTCCTCACACGTTCAAACAAGCAGATAAGAACTAAAAAGATGAAGACACAAGCAGATCCTAAAACCCTAGAAGTAAATTTTTTAGGATTATAGTGGCTTATGCCTTAGAATGTGTGTAGAGGAAGATTGGCTTTGAGTCGGGTCCTAGAAGAAGTCTATGAATGGTTTTGGGTTAGTTATGGTGCTCAAGAAGTCTGTGTTAGGGTCCGTACGAGGCCTGGTGCTAAGGAGCAAGCTCCCCTCACTTCACGAGTCCAGTGGTAAGCTGGGCCCGCTTAGCCAAAATATACTTCGCCTATAGTTTAGACTCTGCCAGAGAACAGAGTGGGCTTTCCCCTTGGTGATGAAATCCAAGTAGGATCGCCGGGGACGGGTAAGGTATCTGCTGGGGGATGAAATCCCAGTCGGGCCTTGTCTCAGGTAAGTTAAAATGTTTGTTTTGTGCAAGTGGTTTGGTCGTGTAACATGAAGTGATCTAGATTTATTCAATATGCGTTTGTTAATTACTATGTGTGGTCTAAAAGATGCAAGCAATCAGAAATGCAATGCAGAGTGTTTTAATGTCCAAGTCGAAATGTTTGTTCGTATGAAGACGAATGGAGAAAGAGTCGAAGAGTATGAATTTGGACTAGTCTAGAAATGCAAGAAAGAAAGAAATGTTCTTTTTAATCCTGCTTATAGTGTCATTAAGAAGAGACGAAAGAAGGTGAAAAGGAAGGAACCTAATGCGCCTAAATGAATGAAAGAAAGAAAGAAAGAACCTAAGGAGGCCCTAGGGTCCCATCGAGTGTGCCAGAATGTTTCTATGCTAAATTGCTTTCCACATTCAAAGAAGAAATAAGAAACTAAAAGAAATGGTCAAAGCTAGAAGATACCTGATAAAGTTGTGCGCACCGAAATCAGACGTTGGAAGATTCTACTCTTTGGCTATGGAGGAATGACACCTGAGAAGAAAAGAGACTGAAACACGGAAAAATGTTAGTCAAAGATATGGTGGGCTGTCAGGCGAACGCCTGATCCCGGAAGTATGAAGACTTCCTAGAAGGATATCAACCCACTGATAAAAAAGCAGAATATTAGACTGAAGTAGATATAATGAAAGATAAAATGATAGAAATAAAGGATAGAAAATAAAATGCATACCTGATAATGAAGTAAACTATTTTGTGCAGTCGCCAATGTTGGTCTCTGTGGTACCGGTGTCGGTTAGGGAAAGTGTCGACGTCGGTTAAAGTGCTGGCGTCGGTTGGGGTAGTGACCGGCGTCGGTCAGGGAAAGTTCTGGACAGAGTCTGGGTGAGTTGCAGAAGGTCTGGTAGAGTCGAGATAGGGTCTTAGTCAGGTTCGGGACAGGGTTTGGATAGGGTCTAGTCAAAATAAAGTCAAGTTTGGACAGGGTCTGGGAGTTTTGGTTGAGTCTGGACAAAGTTACAAATTGGGATAGTGGGCAGAGATGTAAAGAAAGGACTAAGGGTTCAAGCCTATAGTCTGAAGATCCGGGGTGATAGAAATAGAAACAACAAACAAATAATAACTAGAAAGAAATAAAAGCAAACAGAGGAAATACTTACCTGTCAGAAGACATGATAAAAGCCATGATTGAAGTTGTTGAAGCATTGCCGTAAGTTGATCGAAGTGAATGTAGATTGATCGGATGCTGGAGTTGGTTGATTGTCAGAGCTGATTGGTTGCCAGAGTCTGTGAATGTCTGAGTTCAAGATCGATTGATTGATTAATTGATTAACCTTTGGGATTGATCGGCGGATGCAGATGAAGGAGAGGGATGGTTTGAGAGACGGTTCGATAACCGTTTGGAAAACCGATTGGGAACTAAATGATAACTGATAATGGATAACGGCAAGGTGACCGACATCGGCAGGATTGCCGACGTTGGCCGATAAGTGATCGACGTCAGCGACGTCGGTCGGGTAACAACCGTCATCGGCAGATGCACAATGGGGATAGAGTCTAGCTTTAGCTCTGTGCTCATTGTTACATGCTGCCAAGGTCAAGGCTAGTGGAAAAAGTGATCAACAAGGGTTGAATAGGAGAAGAAGAATAAAATGGGGGATGACCAGGGGAGTCGACACGATTTCAGTGTCTACACCAAATCAGAAACCGTCTACACCACTATTCAAGTTAGGATTTAACTCATAGTTTAGAACTTTATTTTGCTAAAAATAGTTGAGATTTAAATTTTTAGATCTCCCCTAAACTTTATAACATTGCACACTATATAGCCAACCCATAGAAAATAAATAAAGGCCTCAAATACTTTTAAACTAATCTTTCTAACCTCTTTTGTATGCTAGAAGCCACCGAAGACAAGAACTAGAAAAAATAAAGAAAAAATGAAATTTATTTTCACCTTCTATGCATTTTAGTGCCATGCAACCTATGTGAGAGGAATAAATAGATAAAAAAATAAATATATTTTGAGCCTCCCTTCTCTCTTCTGCTTTATCCTTTCTTTACCTTTAGAGATCTTCTCTAGCCTCCTATCTGGCTTGTTGGTTTTTTGATTGGTCACTATGATCAAAAATTTGATTTTATCTCTCTCACATATTTCCATTGGGCTCTTTATGTTCCACCCTGACAAGATATACTTATCTAATTGAGGTTACTTATCAAACAATCTCCAATGGGTATTCTCCATCCTTGACAAGATGTTTTCACAAATAAATCCTCCTCTTGGGTTCACTAACCATTAGCTTTGATTACCATATTAAATTACATAGAGAAATCCCAAAAGAATATGTGAATATATTCAACACATAGATAGCCTAATATATAGGTAAGAAACAAACATCTAAACATATGAAGGTAGGTGAAACAAAGAGTTGATAGGAATAACCAAATAGAAAAACCATGTAATAATAAAACAATATTGGTTATAATATAAATAAACACATAAAATATTCATTATTCTAATACTGTCATGAAAAACTAATTTATCAAACATGATAATCTTTGCACCCATTTTATACATAGGATCACCTTTAAGTGGTTAAACTTGTACAGAAGGTCCTACTCTAATACCAATTATTAGAGGTATAATCACTAAGAGGGAGGGGTGAATCAGTGATAAAAGATAATCCAATTGAATTACCAACTCTTAAACATTCAACATAATCAACTTGATCAATAAACATATACATGAAATCACATACATCTCAAATATACATAACATCATACATCAAATGAACACATCATATATGTGGGAAACCCTCTTCATGGATGAAACACATTGAACCCTACAAGATGGACCTATAAAATAACATCCAAAATTTAGACCAACATCAACTAATCAAGGAACACCCATCCCTTAGTTTAGTGAGACACTAATCCCATAAGGAGCTACTACCTCTGTCTAGCAAAGCACTCATAATAACTAGACCTTTAACAAGCTTAATATTGTAAAGAGGAACCAACCCATAGGTAACCAAACACCCAATAATATACATAAATAGATCACTTTTGATACCTATTTTTACTCTTCAAATAATAATTATCACCTTTTTTTCACTCTTCTCTCTCAAACTACCTCTAGGGCTAACTTGCTCAAACTGCCTCTTTTAGGCTCATTATGTCCAATGAATTGTGTGACCTCATGTATCAAATTGATCAAAAAATAATGACTAATCCTTTTCAATCTATTATGGTCCTCACTAACCTATACCTTCTCTTTCAAAGGTTCTCTTCTTTGCTTTAATCCACACCAACACAACTAGCATAATTAGTCCAATTTAACTTTGTACTTATACCACTCTCTTCCTTTAACCCATCTTGGTTAGCCAATATGATTTAAAAATTTGAACCAAACTTAAAATAGGTCTATACACATGTTTCATGTGAGAACCACACTCTTCATAATTCATCCATTATGTCATTATCCCCAAACCACCATTAGGTCTTGGTGAGACCTAAAACAATTAGGCCTTCATACTCACATGTTACATGTGAGACTACTTGGAACAACTTCATCCTTTAAAATTATTCAAACACATCAAAAATATTTTCAATATCACCTTAATTTCCCCCATATGGGTCCATTCCACTTGGAACACCAACTCACAATCAAACCTACCAATTAGGTCTCCTTACTCTTCAGGCCTTAAAACACAGTAAACCTATTCTCAAATATATGGAGTTATAGCTCAAATATTTCATATAGCCATATAATTATATCACATGGGTGAAAATTTTAGGACCTTTTAAACATATACATATTCTTTAGACACTTTAACATAAGATATAATCACTCAAATCAACTCTCTTAGATTGACCACTCAAACTAGTCATAAATAGATAAAATAAAGGTATACTATTTTTAGTCTCCATATTTGATCAGGTGCAAAATATGACAAAAAAAATATTTCTCACAATCCTTATAGAATTATATAACATCTCCATGTTCATTTTAATCTTCAATTCCACTCAGAACTCTTCCAAATCACTCCTACAACATGGTCACTCAATGTGCCAGTGTATTTAATAAACACACTCAAATTCTAAGACTTTATTCATAATAAATATGGATTGGTCAAACCTCAAAAATACATACACATAGTCTTAATGGATTATATAACACTTTATAATAGTTATATCATCTTGAAATATCAAAATACTATCAATAACTCTTCAATTATCCTTCTTGGGTCACTTGCAGAACATGGTCAAACACATAGTCAACTTTTGAGATTAATATATTTGAATATAAAAATATTCAGATATTCTAATCAACTTTTATGGATGTGATTTGAATTCCTTTACAAATTTTATTTCTACCTCACCTTCAAATTTGTCGTAGATCAAAAGTTATAATCAAAATATTGAGCACTAATTTTTCCTTTGTTAAATTCAAAGGCCAACAATATCTATGTAAATGTTAAACATCAGACACTTTGACCTCATCTCATTATTCCTATAAAATTTGACCAAATATACACCATTGATCTCCTCAAAATTATCTTGGTATTTATATTTTAGTACTCACTATTGATCTTCGATCTGAGATCCTATGATTGTGTTACTTGGCAGATCTCCATGCCTTCTACATACCCTATACCATTTAATAAATGCATTTAAACCACTTGAAATTTATGCATTAAATATGAGCATCATTTGAAATATTGACTTAATGTGCCTCATTTATCTCTAACTACATGATGACATTCTCACCATTGGATCTTTGTCTATCATATTAGATGCTTGTTGTTAGATCTCTGTATAACTATATGCTCACCATTGGATCCTTATCTAGTTAGATTAAATTCTCAATATTATATCTATGATCTGATTAAATAATTTCCATAGATCTCTTCTTCTAAATTTTACTAAGTATGGGACCTTAGTAAACTTCTACCTAGAAGGCTAACTTTACACCTTAATAACTTTTACTACTTTCAACCTCATGCACTAAAATTTGAATTATATGATCTCTGCACATAAGGTAATCTATCTATATATCAAATAGATCCTAAAAATTTCACACATGTGAAATATGAAATCATCAATCTTCTCACTTATATTTATCTATTTAGATTACTAATCAAACATAAGTACTCAATTGACTACTTTGATGAATTCTTTTCACTTCTATAAGCACTCTAAGCACTCATTTTTAGGAATTTCCATTTACATTAGTGAATTTGGGTATTTTTAGAGAGGTAAATAGTAACTATTTGTTAGTGTAGACACCAAAATTATGTCACACACATGTGTAACTCCCTGTGTCAAAATCCTCCTTGATCCCCTTTTAATAATTAGCCTTCATAACCCATGTTTTCAACCCTCACACATTTAATTAATTTAAAAATATTTAATTAAGTTAATTAAAAACTACTTATGCCACCTTACTTTTCCACCTCATCCTAGGGCTAATTCTTACCCTCTGAGTCTCCTCAAGACTTAGTCCCCTAATCCTAACTAACCATGACTTGTTCTCACCCCTAACATAAATTCCTAACTAACTATGTTCTTCTTAACCTTATATTTCTACCATTTTCTAATGGATACCACACTTAGCAAGAGAAGGAATATGAAATAGGCTAAATATATCCCTTTTACCTATTTTCATGCCATTGATGTCGATCAACCCTCAACTGACATCAATGGTATCACTGACATCGATTACTTAAGTTAAATTCTAAACTAATATTCAAGTCAATAGAAATTAGAAAAATCAATAATTCATGTATAGGATTTGGCATTCAACTTTCTACATCCAAGCTTACCATTACTCTACACAAATCAAACCAGATTAGGAAATGATATACTGCATAGAGCTTGGATTCTTTTGAATCAGTAGCACATGCTTGTCTTTTCTATTCATGTATTTCTTTAAACATGCCTCATCAGAGCCATCTATCTGGCACTCATAGTTCATCCATTTCACTAGCTAAGTATATCTCTATGTTTTATAATTCCCTTAAACAATCATTTTATAATTACTTTACATTATACTATTTATAATTTTATGAATGTCCTGACTCTCCCTATGAAGGAGTTGTAAAACTCCTTCACCTATTTCCCTCTACTTCAAACATATGCACCCTTTATCTAGACCCACCTAAGTCTTAGCCACTCCCTTACAACTCTTCCCAACCTCACAAACCTGATCAACATCTACTCCCAGCTCTAGAAAAGTCTCCTACAACCTCTTGAGAACCTACTTCCCCAACTGACATCAATCACATAACTTACATCGATATCCTAACTGACATCGATGACTATGTATTTACACCAATTTCTCTAAGCCTACGTAAACAACCTCCAAAAACAACAATAACTCACATTACTTGCACTATGTCACTCTCTACTACACTCAGACTACAAGAATGGTATGAATATATCTCTCTTTCTCTTTATTTTTTCTATTCATTAAAATTTTGTTTCAAAAAGTGGACTATCATCCCTAAGGAAGTTTGACACTTCTAGGAACAAGCACATAGTTTGGTAGCTCGGTTATATATCTACTAGATAATATTTTTGGTGGTAGTGCTTTCTTATTCATAGGTAGTCCACCCTAGCCAAAGAGGAGTGCTCAACATCATCTAGATACAACACATAACCAATATGGGTTCTCTCTAATCTCTAATCCCTACCCTTCATCTCTGTTTCTTCTTAAAAATTAAATAGATTCAAATTTGAGTGAAACATTTCTGGCATGCCCGGTGGGACCCTAGAGCTTTTCTTGGGTTCATTGCTTGTTTTAAGCATTCATATAGGTGCATTAGAGTGAAAATTTTATTCCTTGCACTTTCTTCCTCTCTTTTTTTCCTCAAAATGAAATATTCAGCATTTTATTTTCTATTTAAAGGCAATAAATTGAAATTTCTTCTTCCTTGCCACTCTTCTCTTTCTTTTATTTCTAAAAGAAACTTATCATTTTTATTACAAGATAAAAAGAATCTCTTCTTTATCTTTTTATTGCATGCACATTAGGATAGTTAAATTTATTCTCTTCTCTTATTTCATCATTATTTTCATTCAAATCAAAACACTTTAGATTTGGATTCAAAACTTATTGCACTTCATTGTTTGCTTGTTGCATATTAGCTCACCTTGTTAATCATAAGCATTATGAATGAATTATAGTACACCAATGTTACACTACTAGATCATACTCACAAAAACAAACATCTAAACTTATCTAAGATAAGGCCCATCAAGATTTCATCACCTGGTGGATCATCTTACCCTGTCTAGCTATCCTACTTGAATTTCACCACCAAGGGGAGAACCCACTCCGTTCTCTAGTAGAGTATAAACTCTAGATAGGAGGTATATTCTAGCTAAGTGGCCTAACTTGGCTTCAGGTCTATTAAGTGTAGGGATCAATCTCCTATAACAAGCCACGTACCTAGATTAACACAAATTTCTTCTTGAGCACCAAAACTAACCTAAAACCAGCTCCAGATTACTTTCTAGTACCTTTGATAACCAAACTCTCATCTCACTATCTGATTAAGCTATAAGCCAATAAGAGACTAAAATTAATATCTAGGAGGCAATAATTAGTGGTTGTATGTTCTTTTTTTATTTTCTATTGCCTTCTATATTTTGTAATTGGTAAGGACATTTTTCCATTGATTTACAAAATCATCACTATTCATAATACTCAAGTTGTATAACCTATTATATCAATTTTTCTGAGTGTTCATCCTCCTTATACAGACCTCTTACATCCTCTATTTTTCCTATATTTTGCCTTTAGGTTTCTAAAACATTAGATTTTTCATCTCTTGGGACTTCATAGTGATCGACATTGGTTAAATCCATTGACATCGATAGACATTAACCTATCAACATTGGTCAAGTGACTGACATTGGTGACTATGTAATTTGTTTATTTTTAGTTTGGTCAAAATAGTAAAGCTAAAAAAACCTACTTACCTACACCTAAGCCTAGTTTTTCCTCACTCTATCACTAATACAGAGTTCTAAGACTGTTTATACTTCTTGCATCGTATTGACATGAAACCAAGCCAAAATTCTTGTTAATTACACAAGTTGGCAACCACTTCCACCTTCCCTACTTATCACTAATTTTATCATGGAACATACTTTAGATATAGATCATACTCCCAGCCCCAACCAAACTCCCATTGTGTTTGAAGGAGATCAAGATTTTGCTATATTTTTTGATCGTAATGTAGCAACTCTTCAACATTACCTTGCTTGAGCCAAACCTGTAATTCTTTAGGTGACCCACTATATGGTATGCCAACTTCTCTGATGGAGATAAATTTAGTTTCAACTATCTCCACTATGTTCCCCATGGTTACTCAAACCACTAATTCAATAATTAACCCAACCATAAATAATACCCAAAGTTTAGCATCACCAAGCACCCAGTCTCACCTTAAACCTATTGTGACTTCCCTTCCTTCACAACCACAAGCAATTTAGTCAAGTGTAACCCCATTTCAAAATTTGGTGGTACCTTTCCCATCTACTCTCATACCTATAATTACATGAGTTACAACTCACCCTTCACCTAGTATAACCATGCCAACAACCCAACCTATAATAACAACATTCAACTAAAGCATTGTCTCTAAGCTAACAGGATAAGCCCCTTTCATTTCCACCCCCAGCCTATGACTCACTACCCCTATATTGAGTCAAGATAACCACATAAATATATGTCATAAACTACCTATAATTCTTATCAGATTCCCTATAACTTAGGGGGTATCTCCTAAACCAATCCCCCTCTAGACCTCATTAGGATGTTGATGGACAAGATAACTAGTCTAGAGACATCCATGTCAGGTTCAAAAAATGTTTTATCTTATGATCAAATATGTAATGAGCCCATCCATCCTTCTTTGATTATTCGCCCTTATCCAAGCCAATGGGAACTCCCCAAATTTATTCGCTTCTAGATTAAAGAGGACCCATAACAACATTTGTGAGCATTTAAACATGCTTATTATTTAATAGGGCACGATGATGCGTTAACACTTCATACCTTCCCTATGTCTCTTTCAAGTGTTTCCCTAGATTGCTATATATCTATAACTAGGCACTCCTTTTTCTCATTTATCCAACTCACACAATTATTCCTAGACCATTTCTCTATCAACATTTCTAAAAAGGTTTCTATTATAGACCTTTATTCTATTAAATAATTTAATGATGATTCTATCATAGATTTTATCATTCACTAGAGAGGCTTAATCAATAAACTCTCCTTCTCTTTACCCCAACTTGAGCTTATTGAGCTCTTCTCAAGGGCATGTGCTAGTCACATTTCATCCACACTCAAAGTACAAACTTTCTACACATTTGATGAAGCCTTTATAATGGCATGAAAACTTGAGATCTGGGCTATAGATGAAGACATAGTCAAGTTGCATATTAAGAATGCCAATTTTAAATCAAATGACTCCTCTTCTTCTAAACCTTCTCCTTCTAACAAAAAATCTAAAGGCTCTGCCAATGTGGTGGTCATTAAATCAACTTCTTCCACAACCACAAACCAACCTAATTCCTTGACCTCACAAAATCTGACCAAGTAATTCCAACAATGGTATGAATAAAGATAATACACTACCATTGGGGAGTCATATACTTCCATTTTGGAAAAAATATTACAATAGGGAGCCATAACTCTTCCTCAAATCAAGCCTCTTATATAGTTTTATCTCTCCCATCCTATTCCTACTTGGTACAAGGAGGATGAGTTTTGTGGCTACCATCGAGTCAAAGGCCTCAATTCTAATAATTGTAAAGCATTCAAGAACATTTTTTAAGACATGCTTGACAAGGGTGATCTCATTTTGGATAACCCTAATGCACTTGCTAATAAAAATATGGATGTGTTCAAACAGCCTTTTCCTAACCATTCACCTAATCAAAATATTGTTTAGACCATAACTAATAACTCATGTGATCATAATATCCATACAATCAATATGGTCTTTCCTTTACCTCCAGTCCAACCTATCCCACAATAGAAGGCATCCCTTTTACCTACTCTTTCCTCATAATCAGTGGAGTTTATTTTGCCCATCCTTCCTCCTTGGGTAGAAGAGCCTACTTCACTTATTCCACTCACATGTGAGGAAGGGCCTACTTTACCTCTCCTTTTGCCACAAGAGGAGCCTGTCTTGCCAATTCCTTTTGTACCCATTTTACCTATCCTCTTACCACTTGAGGACCACTCCTTACTCATTACACAACTATATGTTGAGGGGAACATCATTCTTATGCTATACCCTCTTAAGGAACCTTCTTTGCCTACCTCTCTTCCACTGATGGAAGGTAGTACCCCATCCACTCCTCCTTTGTACCTAGAGGAGCCAATGTTATCTACCCCTACATTAAAGGAGAGACCTATTGTGCTTACTCCAATTCAACAAATTTTACCACTTATTATAATAATGGAAGATAATACTTTACCTATTCCTCACCCACATGTTGAGGGAGAAATTATACCTATGCTCTATCCTCTTAAGGAGCCTTCTTCTCCTTCCTCTCCCCAACCTGTGGAAGACCATGCCTCTTCTCCCATCTTTGTTGAAGAAGACCCTGTTACAACTCTTTCTCATCTTTGGATTGAGGTGGTAGAGGCAAAAATTTTCCCTCTTTATCAATCACCTAAGCCTTCTAAAGTACCAATTGTAAGGCCTACACTGACTTCATCTAAACCCTTCTCACAGTTAGTAGAAAATCTAGAATTTGTTGACTCTATGAAAGTAGATCATGAAGTATTTTGGGACCAACATAAAAATCCTTATCCTACATAAAAAGTGTCATCCTCTATTGCCAATCATCTCACTACCCTTTACCCTAAGGTCTTTGACAAAGTCACAGCTTATTCATCAAAATCACCAAAAGCTCACCCATATACGTTAGAACCTTCACCCTCATAGGCACTTACCACATTAAATCAGATTAAATATTTAGGTGATCACTCCATCTCTAATCTAGTTCATCCATAGGTGAAATTATATATAACTCTCCAATCACAAGTTAGAGCTATATGGCCTAAACTAAGGAATAATGTTAAACTTCTTAGATCTCACTGATCCTTTCCTCTTCCACCCTCAACTTTGCCTTTAATTTTGGGACCACATCCTTCTACTTTAGTTGGGGTATCACCGATCTAAGTGAAACCAAAGGCTAAGTTACCTCCACTACTACCTCTACCATCTAGTAAGCCTTTCACATCTAACACCATGACACCTACCACCAAGAGTGTTAGAAAAATACATGGTTCCACAACCACCTAAAAAGGTACCATGCAAAATCACCCCCATGACTCCTAAACTAAAGAAGGTATCCACTCCTATTACAACAAAAAGTGTTCTCCCACTTGCAGGCTCTTAGATAATTTTCCTACACTAGTTGTTGCAATCCTCCATAATAGCTATTCCTCCCATTAAGCCCTATAACCCTCTTGGACTAAAGCTATCTTGGTTTGATGATACAAAAGTATGTCTATATCATCATTCACCTAGATATGATATTGAGAGTTGTAAAGCTCTCATGGTAGTCATTCAAAAACACTTTGATATTGACACTC
The DNA here is from genome assembly GCA_037957365.1 of Torreya grandis. Taxonomy (NCBI): domain Eukaryota; kingdom Viridiplantae; phylum Streptophyta; class Pinopsida; order Cupressales; family Taxaceae; genus Torreya; species Torreya grandis. Next base: position 195,304 of record JARHVA010003322.1, on the reverse strand, counting down.
TTTTTTTGATACTCCCATTAACCTTCCTACTATTCCACTCATGGCATCCACAATGATTCATACCATTCCACCTGAATTCAAACCCAAAGATGTTGTCATACCCCCCTTTCCACCTCTTTCACCTATATTTTAGATCAACATGGTTAATGTGGCCACACAATCATAAAATCAAAAGGATAAAGGTAAGGAAAAGGTCACTTCCCCTTGGCCTTATCCCTTCTCAAAAGACACTCCTTTGAATCCCAATGTTTCCATCTTGGGTGTCCCAAAACCAACATCTTCAAATGTTATTCAAAACTCAATGGTTAAAAAACTTCACCAAACCCCTATGAAAATGTCCTTGTATGAGTTAATCCAAAACTCACCCCAACACTCTCAAGATTTGATTAGTGCCTTACAAGTGGTTTAGGTACAACCTGATGATCCCTAGCCTCTTGTATCTTTGGTTAGCTCTCTTAACACCATCTCCGTGATTTCCTTTAGTGATTCAAAAATTTCACTTCAACACCATGAAGATCAAGATTTTGCCCTTTTTATCACCACATATATCGATCAAACTCATATCAAAATAGTCATGATCAATGGAGGAGCTAGTATTGATATTATCTCCACCCATGCCTACAAGAAACTATCCCTTCCTGATAATTTCATGTCTTAAACCAATGTGGTGCTTCACTCCTTTAATGATGCCACATCTACTACGATGGGCACTATTATCTTACATATCCATATGGGTCCCCACATAATTCTTGAGATCTTATATGTTGTAGAAGTAGAGTTACAGTACAACATACTACTTGGATGACCTTTAATATGTGCTATGGCATGTGTGCCCTTGACTTTACACCATTGTATCAAGTTTGAGCACAATGGCCAAGTGTATGTTATTCTTGTTGACCCACTTCCTTTCAAAACATGCAACATGACTTATATCCCCAATGATGTTCTCATTACATTAAAGACATCATCTCCTACACATTATACTTCTAAATCTTCCACAAGATCCACTACTCTAGTTACATAGATATTGACAACACAAATTCCTGACACAGACCCCATGGAGGAAATTTTTAAGCATCTATCATTCATAGAATATCATTTATTGACACTCAACATGTTCCATACTCCACAAGATTATGGAAAGATTCATATGCACCCAAATTATTATCCCTATATTAGGATGGTCATCTTGTATGGTAACCCTAACCTTCAAACTAATTTCACATGTGGGGGAATTGATCAAGCTCTTGCTATCAACAATCTATCCTCTTTGCCACAACCATTAACCTGTGACTTCTCTTTTTTGGGTAAGCCTAACTTTTCTCACACATATCCTTATAGGTGTGCCTAGAAAGGATTTGGTTTAGGTCATTATGATTAGGGTGTTCATACACCCATTGAATATCCCACTAACAAAACCATTGAAAATGCTAAAAAGTAGCATGGAGTGGGTTTTGATGAACCAACTAAACTCACAAAATCTTCTCATATACCAATTATTGAAGTTCCAATCTCTCTTTCTCCATCCTCTCCTCCACCATCACCTATCAAATTAGAGGTATCTATACCTATTAATTTTTTTCAATAAATGCCATCCATTTGAGCCCCCTAACCTATCACTTGGGTAAGGAAACAAGTTCCCTTCCTCTCATTCATCCTGAAATGATTAATGAAGACTCTCCCACTATCAACACTATCCAATGTCAAGATGATGATGTTATTCTCACATACATGGGTGCAGATGATTCTTATATCCAATTGTCACTCCCATCTGAAAAACAAGATATGTTAAATGAATCAAACATTAACATAAATTTGCACTCTCATGATAATCCCCATGTCCTTAAGATTGGCCAATCTTTGGACTCCTCTGAGCAAGCTAATTATGCCACATTTATTAATGACCATAACAAAGCCTTTGCTTGGACTTATAATGACATGCCTAGTATTAACCCCTCTATCATCACCCACAACATTATCACCAACTGAGTTGCCAAACTTGTTAAGTATAAGCTTTATAAAATGCATCCTCGTATTGCTCTTCTTGTCAAAGAAGAGCTCTAATGCCTCCTTTTTGTTAACTTTATTTAACCCATCAACTATCCATAATGTATTTACAATATTATTCCTATCATAAAAGTGATAGGGGGAATCTACATCTACACTAGGTACCATGACCTAAACCTTGGTTGTCCAAAGGATGACTTCCCTTTGCCAAGTATCGACCAACTTATTGATCTAATAGCTGGCCATGAGATGCTATCACTTATGGATGGATTCTCAGGTTACAATCAAATCTTGGTTTCTCTTAAGGATCAACACAAGACAATTTTCATTACCACATGGGGGACTTTCTATTATCAAATCATGCCCTTCATTTTGAAGAACGCTGGTGCCACCTACCAATGTGACATAACATACATATTCCATGTTCTTATACATAAAATTATGGAAGACAACATGGATGACTTACTTAGAAAGTATAAACTTTACCAAGATCACTTGATGACTCTCAAAATCATATTCACTCATCTCCTCTAATATAACATTTGACTAAACCCAAAGAAATACATCTTTGGTGTCTTTTTTGGTAAGCTCTTAGGATTTATCATTTCTCTCTATGGTATTGAAGTTGACCCTGCTAATGTTTGAGCAATACTAGACATGCCTCCACCTACTAATATCAAATAACTCCATAACCTGCAAGGTAAGTTTTAGTCAATCCATTGCTTGATCTCCCAGTTGTCAGATCATTGCCAAACCTTTCACCATCTCCTCAAAAAAGAGGTCTCCTTCCATTGAAATATAGATTTCCAAGAAGCCTTTTATGCACTCAAATGGTATCTCCTTTCTGCACTAATTCTTATTCCACCTAAGGAAAACCAACCTTTGTACCTTTACATCTCTACAATAGACCATTATCTACGTGCTATGATTGCACATTAGGATGATCACCATCAAGAACAAGTAGTTTAATACATAATCTGCACACTTATTGATTATGAAACTTGATATACCCATACTGAAAAGCTTTGTCTCACATTGGTATTTGTAGCTCTAAGCTCCATCATTACCTCTTAAATCACAAAACCTACATCATCACCCATACTGATCCCATCAAATACATGCATTCTAAGCCATATCACAACCAACATGTGGCATGGTGGTTCATGCTCGTTACTAAATTTGACTTGGAATTTATTCAACAAAAGTCTATCAAGGGGTAAATGATTGTTGACTAGTTAGCTACCACCCTTTACCTAATGATCAGCCTTCAAACCTTGAATTCCCTAATGAATCTATTTTAATTCTCTCCACCAATGACATCTCTTATTAAATGATGATGTTCTTTGATGGGTCTAAATGTCATCACATTGGGGGCGTGGGGGTCATCCTCATCCCTCTTAATGGAGAGCCCATGCCTTTATCATTTAAATTAGATTTTGAATGTACTAACAATATGGTTGAATATGAAACTTTGATCTTAGGGATTCAAATGACTATTTTCTTGGGTGTCAAATCAATAACCATTTTTGGTGAATCCCAACTAGTGGTTAATCAGGTTAATGGTTCCTAACTATTCAAAAATGAAAATCTGTAATGATATGAACATCATGTAGATACACTATTAGAATAATTTTACTCTTATCTCTTGCAAACTATTCCTCTTTCTATAAACAAGTTTTCTAACACAATGGCTTCTCTTGCTTCACACATCCCCTCTTCACCCTCTTCCTCAAAAATTTGTCACTATACATTGCTTAACCTTGCCCTCCTATGTATCAACTAACATCCTTTTTATAGGAAATGTAACACACAACCCATATGACTTATGGTATAAGCAACTCATGTATTACCTCTCCTTTTTTATTACACCTTCTGACCTCTCTAATAATGGGAGATGTGCCTTCCTGAAACATGCCACTCATTACACTATGCTAGGGGGACTTCTCTACAAGCAAGGTTTTGATGGTCTCCTCCTTAGATGCCTCACTAGTACTGAGATCCCCTTCACCATTAAATAAGTCCATGATGGGATTTATGGTGGATATTTCAATGGTAACATAGTTTCCAAATGTATCCTTCAACTTGGTTACTATTGGTCAACACTCCATCAAGACTGTAGTGATTACATTTAGCATTGCATCAAATGTCAACAACATGCTATCCTTCTTCATATTCTAAGCCATGCCTTACAAGTTTCCAAAGACTTTTGGCCCTTCTCCTAATGGGGTTTAGATCTAATTGATGAGATTAACCCTCATGCATCTCTCTATCACCATTCCATCATTACTACTACTCAATACTTCACCAAGTGGGTCGAGGCCATTCCTCTCATCTCCACTAAGGCTAAAAAAATTATTGATTTTATCAACCATCACATCATCTATCATTTTGGTGTCCCCCATAAAATTATAATAGATAATGGTAAATCTTTCAAAAATAAGTCTGTCCAAAAGCTTTGTGACAATTTTGGAATCAAATTAAGCTTCTCATCATCGTATTATCTACAAGTAAATGGAAGAGCTGAAGCTTCTAACAAAACCTTAACCAAAATCCTCATGAAAGTAGTCAATGATACTAGAAAGGATTGGCACACACATATTCCCTTTACTTTATGGGCTTATTGCACTAGCATTCAAACCCCTACAGGTTCTACACCTTTTTCCTTGGTCTATGGGATGGAAGATGTTTTGCCTCTTAAGGTCTAGATTCCTTCTCTTTGTATTTATCTACAAGACATACTAATGATGACTTTCACCAAGAACATTTGGGTCAACTGATGTTGCTTGATGAATTCCATCTCATAGCTCTCAACCACCTCCAAATCTATCAAGAACATATCAAACATGCTTACAACAAAAACCTCAAGGAGTGAGATTTCAATATTAGAAATCTCATCTTAAAGGGAAATCAACATGTGACAAACATGGAAAAAATAAAATGGGTAAGTTTTCTCCTAATTGGCTTGGACCATACATCATATCTCATAAGTATGGCTCAAGAACTTATCACTTAGCTTATCTTGAAGGAAGACCAGAACCTGAGATTTTAAATTTTTTACACCTATGACTATTCTTCTGTTAATCAAGGGACACTTCACCTCATGTTTAACTTGAGATCATCCCTTGAGAAAACCTATTACATTCATCTCCCCTCCTCTTAACCCTTATTCCTACACACTTAGTTAACCTATGAAGTGTTATGGTTTTGCCCTCAAAGTGGAAAACTTCTAATCCTCTATAGTCCTATCTATGACTAAAGTTAAAAAAATGGGATACATAGACAAGTTATAATATCTCAAGTCATGATTCTCAACATAGACTATTCCTTTGAAGGAAAGCTACGTAACTTCTCCTTCATACTATAAATAGACCGCTCCCTAAAAGGACAGCTATTAAAAATCAAAAATAAAATATTAGACCACTCCATTGAAGGATGGCTACGCCAAGCTTTGTTATTAAGGGAAATAATGACTTATAATATTCTCATATTGATCAACTTTATATGATCTCAACACAAATAAAATATCATTATAGGCTTCCCACATTGATCAGCTTTTACACACCAAAAAAAAAATTTAGTTATGGACTTGCCCATAGTAGCTATTGAGTCACCCACAGAAGAGGCATACCATCCCCACTAAGAAGGTTATGTTACCCAAACACTCTTATTCCTTTTACCTTTTTCCCCTCATACTTTTTCAAGGGACTTTGAACTAACTTGACACAAGGTGAGTATGACACTTATCTAACAAACAAATGGTCAAATGATGCAAATCATGAAATAAGCTCCTACTCTTAAACCTATTTATGTTGTGATTATGGTCTTTGCCAATACGTGAGCATCATGCCTCTTTCTTTCCCCTCCCAATCATATGTCGATTTCTCTTCTGAGATTGCATCTCACAATAAGATTCAATCACCTTCTCATCTTTATACCAATCTTTCTTGATTCTTAGAGTTATGTGTTTAAAAAATATTATCACTCATATATCCATCTCAAGTAAAGGTACTCAAATAACTACCCAAAATGATACTAAAACTAAAAAACCATTGCCCATTAATCTATCTCATATAATCCCATGTGAAATGCACACAACATGTAACCATAGTCTCTCTAAACAACAATAAATAGGAAAACTATCAAACCTACACCATTTATTTTAAGCATACACCATAAAAAATATGGAAGAATACTAAAAAAAAAAACATACCTAACCCATTCATTTTAAGCATACACCATCACAAATATGGAAAATTGCTAAGAGAGGCTAACCAATCAATTATGCACCATCACACATATGGGAAATGCTAGTCTAACTCAACTAACATGCTCAACATTAACATAACACTAACATAACATAAACATCCACATCATTATAATAACTTCAACATCATCACCATCATATAAACACATCTCAAAATAACAAAATCTCTCTCACACACACATGCTAAATATGAATGTACATCAATGGATCATATCAGTATCATCTCTCTCTCTCAAAAAGTACTTCTCTCATCTTCAAATCATAGGAATGTGTGTATAAAACATATATAACAACATCAAAAAGATCATCTGGCACTTAGAATACTCAAGGTTATATTCATGGTCATGAAGAAGTAGTATCATGACCACTCTCTACTTATCCATGTCTACATGAGCTAGAAGCCAAGGCACATGTCACTAATCTCTTCTACTCTCTAAACTTAGAATAGCTCTAAATTTGTGGGAACTCTCTGATGGCTTTGTCATAGTACAAAATCTCATATAGAGTAGTGTTGTACATCACTAGAGATATAATCTACAGTGGACCCATCAAACCTACTATAAGACCCTATACCAGTCCCTTTAATGGAGGAGGAGTAGCCTATCCTACAACTCTCAAACTATCTCTCTCTACTATAAATGTAGTAACTTGGCCTTTTAATGGCCTAACCTACCACTATAATGTCATAACCTACCCTTATAAGACTAATACCTATGCTTGTGTTGCATCTTAGGCCTATACTACTACATCTCAAGCCTGTACCACTGCATCCTAGTCCTATACAATTTCATCTCTCTCATCATTCCCTATAAATCTGGTGGTGGCCTCTTGACCTAAACCACAAGATGTAAAACTATCCACCATGTAAGATAATTTATTGTGCATCCAAGATCTACCACACTTAGGTCTATTGGCAACTCCTCAAAACATAGAGTTGGGACATTTGTAAAATGATAAAAAGTATAATGTAAAGTAATTTTAAAATGATTGTTTAAAGGAATTACAAAACACAGAGATATACCTAGCTAGTGAAATATATGAACCATGAGTGTCAAATAGATGGCTATGATGAGGAATATTTGAATCAAGACATGAATAAAAAAGATGAGAGTGTGCTACTAATTCAAAAGAATCCAAGTTCTATGTAGTATATCAATTCCTAATTTAGACTAATTTGTGTAAAGTAACAGTAAGCCTGGATGTATAAAGTTGAATACCAAATCTTGTACATGAATGACTAATTTTTCTAATTTCTACTTACTTGAATATTAGCTTGGAATTTGGCTTAGTGATCCCACTGATGTCAACCGAGGGTTGACCAACATCAATGGCATGATAATATGTAAAAGGGCTATATTTAGCCTATTTTCTATTCCTTCTCTTGCCAAGTGTGGTATCCATTAGAGAATGGTAGAAATGCGAGGTTAAGAAGAACATAGTTAGTTAGAAATTTATGTTAGGGGTGAGAACAAGTCATGGGTAATTAGGATTAGGGGACTAAGTCTTGAGGTGACTCAGAGGGTAAGAATTAGT